>JAXQQM020084243.1:192500-207500 GCA_034641835.2 Pinus albicaulis
CCAAAAAATGGGAATGTTTAAACCCATAAAATTGATGAAACACTATCTGGGGAACAATACAAAGAGAACATACCCAATAGAAAGGGGTAATGTGGGTCGGAGTAGAAGTATCACAATTAAAAATTTATAGGAGCAAGAGAGGAAGTAGAAATGGGGGAAAGACAAAAATACAATATCTATAACACATTAGTGAAAAGATACAAACAACCACTAAAATCTAGTAAAATTGAAGGTAAATTCACATGATAAGTCTTGGGCTTCATCTAGAGCTCAAGTCAAAAGAAGGAGCAAATCAATGATGCTAAGAATAAAAATATGAAAGCGATTTATTCTGACAATTAGGTGGAAAGAAGCTCATATGTGGATGAGAAGATTGTATATTCATTAATGTAGAGGGGATGAATATAGGTAGCCTTAAAAAATAAGAAGTGAAGCAAATGACCATACTCTTCCATATAAAGCCACAAGTCAGAAAGGCTAATTGATGCTCCATTCGGCTCTAATCATAGGTAATCTCTATGAGAAATAAATCTGGTTAGAAATTGGGGTAGAAACTCATGACCATCCTAGCTAATAACCATTAAGATGCGTCAACATATGGAGAAAAGATAAGGTAGAAAAACCTATAAATAATAAAATTTACTATTATTGTTAATTTTAGTGATGAAACAGAATTAGATGTAGTTCCACTTGATGTATGTAGAGTTATGTTTTGAAGTCCCCTTCTGTTATATGGGATGCAATATTTGTGTGAAGAGCCATCTCTTATGAACCACCATCAATGATGGAGATCATTCACCATCACATTGATCCACATAGATATTGGTGGCCACCCTTTTATTCGACTTGGACCCCCACCATCCATTTCTTTTCCTTTTTTTTCGGTTTCCTTAATTATAGCACAATTCACTATTTTTAGCTTTTTTTCGGGTACTAAACTTCTCGAGATATTTGAGGCCTAAACAAAGTTTTTGGGAAAATAGGGAGAAACACGGAAGTTCCTTAGATTTTCTCAATCCAATGTTTTAGTCATAGGATAGATATTTCTAATGTGGTATTCATCATGTCAAATAGAGATCATATACCAAAGTTACGTGCGAAGTTGATGTACCAATTTACCCAAGCAGTCCATAGTTTTAGTGATTCATATCCTAGGGTTAGTTATTTGAATGTTGAGGATTTTCATTGTTCCTCGATAATAAATAACAATTTGAGCATCATTGTAACACAATTCGGTGGCACAGCAAGTACATACAATCTTCTCGGAGATAAGTTACCGATTGCCCTAGCTAGTTTATTTCCATTTTTGTTTGTAAGCATATTTCATTTATTTTTTATTGTGGAAAATCATTTATTACCTGTTGCATCTTTGTTCATGTATTTTTGTATTTCATTGTCTTAGTTCATAAATTTGGATCGGTGGTATCGGAGAGTGCTAATATATAATCTATACACGCATCCACAACGCGGTCGAGATATGAGAGTTAAGGAGATCTGCTCCTTTGAACCTTTGAGTCCCGGCCTCATAAACCTTGACGACCACACGTGCGGGAGAAAATAAGAATGAGATCAGAATCCTATCAAAATATTGCTTGAGGAGGCCCTCGAAAAACAGAACATGATGGTATTTTTCCCATATCCTTAAATACTTCCCACGGGTGATGCATCTACATCCGTGTCACTGCGGAAGTGCAAATCCTTTTAAGTTACAATTAAAATTTGACATTCCCATATTTGAGGGTAGAAATAGATGTAGACTTCGTAGATAGATGGTTGAATCTATTAGAAGGATATTTCTCGAGTTCAATACTTTTTATCTAAGAAAGTATTACATTTTTCACTCCTCGAAGCCACCCCCCATGTCGGGGGCGGTGAGAAAAAATACTCGAGGAAAACATGCGAGGGAGGAACCCTCTCTATTCTCGTCCATGGCCGACTCATAATTCACCCAGAAACGCCATCAGGGAAAAATATTATCCCATTAGGAGCTATGAGGAAAAATACATACAATGGAATACATTGCGGAAACAAAGGGATCAAGAATTTCCATGAGGTGACGAATTTATTCCATACCATGAGCACAATGTTGTGTATCAAATATTCTTAGAAACATTTTATTCTTGATACCACAATTGTTTGCATATATATTCGGGGAGAAATGTTCTCGACATCTCCTGTGGTAATGCGTATATTTTTAAGATTGAAAAAAATGTTAAAGAGAAGAAGTGAGACTTTGGATCTGAGAAAATCGAAGCAAAGGGAAAATTTTGGGCAGAACGAGACAAAGACAAGGCGGGGGCATCTCGGGGCCAACACCGCCAAAGACGAAAAGAAAATAATAACACCATGAAGCTAAATAAGGATAGCGAGAAGTGGTATGAGTTCTGATAGCTGCACTCACAACACAAGTAGGTGTCGGGCCAAGTAGTCACTGATGCATTTGAGTTGAAGGTTACGAATCGAGGATACATTTTCTGACTCCAAATCGAGCGGGAATGACAAAGGGTAGCCTATTATCGATGCGGAGTCAGCGCCATCGTCTCCACCATCGAAGATCCGGAGAAGAAGGAACTTGGGCTGCAACTCCATTTGTGGTGTCGTGCTTCGGTGACATGCGATCTTCATCTAGGCTTGGGAAAACACCTCCACCACATCTTACAAGTCCTCCAAATAGTACAACAACGCAATTTGTGTCCCAATTCGAGGAGAAGTGCACTTTTGGGATGACCAAAACTTCATGCATCTTACTGTTATTGATGAACCAAGGGTGAATGTGGATCCAACAAGATCCAATTCATTCGGGATCAACCAACCCAAACCATATTGAGCTCACAACTATTTGGGCCTTGCGAATTTTTGCCACGGAGTTCGTGTTGGGATTCTCTCATATCACTTGGCCCTTGAGTAAAGTCGACGAGGAAATTGAAAGAAGAATTATTTTGAAATCGAAATATCAACGAAGGCATTTCTAGGGATTGACATCACCTTTTCCTCTTTTAACGAAAGTGCTCACATTACAAACTTGCAACAACCATTGAGTCGAGACAAATGCCTCGGCTATGCTATTGTGATTGTTCTTACTCAGGAGGCATCCAATGGCATGTCACAAGGGGACACTTTACGACACGGTTGAAAGTATGCCACTTATAAACAAAAAATGTACTTTCCATTATGAAAAACTTACGAAAATGGAATCATTACATTTGGGAAAGAAAATAGTCATCCACACAAACCACAACATGCAGTTCATACGGACATGGGGGAAGTTGCTGAGAATGATCACCATTAAGTGGTCCATATACTTGCAAAAATTTCATTTGAACATCAATTATAAGAAAGGAAAGCACTAATAATGTTGAAAAGCTGCCTTAAGTGACTGTTCATTGTAGTGCTAACCAGCACAATCTTCCGAACTCTTCTAGGCGCGAGAGTTCGGGTGGATGCTTCTCTAGCAAAAGAAATCGAGAATTCATCCATGCATACAATACATTCTTGAACGTAAGAAAAGTTCCATATTTACAACTTTGGGATGCCATGCTACGTGACTTGGGACACCATTTTTATCCTTCAAGCTTAAACACCTTGAATGATTTAGGAAGCATCTTATACGATCGGTACGTTGGGAATTTCTAGGTCAAGAAAGCAATGGAGAAATCTTGTAAATTATTTCTATTTGCCGGACCTTTCACATGATGTGGAAGTACATCAAGTCTTGCACTTCTGCTGTCATTGCCAAGCAAAGCCATCATGAAGCAAGGACTCTATGCTCCACGGTGTACCCTAGTCGACCAGGAATCCATCTCCATGGATTACATGTCGGGACTTCCTTATAATATGCATGGAAATGGTAATGTTTTTGTATGATGATTAAATTCTCGAGAATGGACATTATGACAACCTACAAGAAGAATATTACACAGCGAAGCCACTACTAAACTCTTCTTTGAATGAGTGTGGGTACACTTTAAGTCCCATAGTCTATCATCTCACACAGCAGGACAATGAGTTCCATAGTAAATTTTGGTCTAGCCTCACAGTCCATGGTGGACACCAAGCTTACCATGTCATAACTTTCCATCTACAAACGTAGCCGGATTAGAGGTCATCAGCAGGACCATTAAATACGTACACACATGTACAACTCAAAGCATCCCGGTCGAATGGGATGAGAGCATCTATGTAAAAACAAATATAATTAGGCTCTAATTTGCTAAAAAAACAACAGCCCCTTTTAGGTGAGCTTAGGATTCGAACCACTATGTCCCATTGGCATAGCCATGCCATTTTAGCAGCTACTACTCGGGTAGATTAATTTGGTGTCCAATGTAAGGGTAGCCAGGTCAAACAACTTCATTGATGGGTAAAGTACATTTCACAACAAGTTCATGACATATTGTACGAATCCAATGATAAGTACAAGCATTGACATGATCAACATCAAGACCGACACATAAATTCCGAATTGGGTGACAAAGTGTGTCTACATTTTCCAAAGGAGAGGCCTCGCAAGACCTCGCCACAAAGATTCGCCCACTGGAATGTATGCCACCCATACTGAGGGCTGCCAAGGACAATGCCATTTAGCTCACCATTTCCAATTCCTTGGTGTGCTTTGAGTATTCAATGTGTATACCTTCAACACTAGTTCTGCCTCTACTTGACATGTCAGGCATGGAAGAGTAACTCACAACAAAGGAGTTAAACCCCTATTGCATGGAATAAGCCACAACTGATCATATCATGGTCAAAAATATCGAGCACGAAAACAAAGGATCTAGATATATCGAGTTGTCCAAGTAAGGCCAAATCCTTCACCATGGAAAGTGCACGACCATCGACGAAGTTCAACAAAAGTTTCCTCATCTCACGCGGAGGAACTCGAGCAATGGGGACCATTTCTTCCTAAGGGGGGAGGAACAATCTGATAGTGGATATTGGTGGCCACCAAACTATTCACTTGGATCCCGACCAATAGTGTTATTTTCACTTTTTTAGTTTATTAATTATAGCACAATTTACTATTTCTAGTAGTTTTGAGTCCTAAACTTTTCGGAGACGTTTTGGTAAGTAAACGAAGTTTTTGTGGAAAATATGGAGCAATATGGGAGTTCCATTGATTTTTCACACCAAAAGTTATATCCCTTGGATAGATATTTGTAACGAAAGGTATGAGCGTGTCAAAGAGAGATCATATGCAAAGAGATTACGTCCAGGGGAGAAGTTGATGTACCAATTTACCTAAAACGGGGTCCATAGTTTTGGCTTTTCATCTCCTAGGGTAAGGTATTTGTATGTTTTAGGGTTTTCAATTGTTCCTCAATAATAAATGCAGCCTTTGACCCTCATTGTATATCATAGTTTATAGCCTTGTAGCACGCACCTCATCTCTTCTTGGAAATAGGCTACACATCGCCTAACTAGTTAATGTCCATTCTCTGAGCATATCTAAGCTATTAGTTACTGCAGAGGGTATCTGCCAATACATGCAGCGTAATGATTTATATGAGAAATTTAAATGTAAACCTTTGACATGTCGGAGTATAAAACTGTTTAAACATAATGTGAGAAATGTACGGTAAGATATGTATTGTAAATAAAAGCATTTGAAAATGTCTCGGAGTATATTGTGACAACACTCAAAAAAGAGGTATAGTAAATAAATATAAAAAAATATAATATAGTATGAGGGTATGCTAAATAAAAGATAAAACCTCTTTTATACTTACTCTAGAAGGCATGGTGAATAAATAAAAAATATATAAATTGGAGCTATACTCCAGCACTAGAGGTATGTGTTAAATAAATAAAAATATAAATATAGACCAAGGTATGGTAAATACAAAATAAAACATCTTTTCTATATTTAATCTACGAAGATCATGATTGAATAAATATAAACTATAAATAAATTGTGACGTATGGTAAATAAATAAAACTTCATTTTTATACTTACTCTAGAGGTATGGTATATAAATAAAAATATAAATAGACTAGAGGTATAGTAAATAAATAAAACCTCTTTTATATTTACTCCATAAACATCTTTATATTTACCAAAGCTAAAATATAGGTTTTACTTAGGTAAATTGATAGCACTATGGGCCAAATACCATGGTAAGAAATTATTATTAATACCATGGGCTATATATCATATGGAAATATAAATAGACTAGAGGTATGGTAAATAAAGTAAAACCTCTTTTTATATTTACTCCATAAAGAAAACTAAAAAATGAGGTTTTATTTAGAGTGAATCCTATGGGCCAAGCTATGAGCTAAATAGTATGGGTCAAATACCATGGGCTAAATACCCTTAGGTCAAATACCATATTTATAAAGAAGGTATGGTAAATAAATAAATATAAAAGAGAGTATACGGAGGTACTGGTAAATACATCAAAGATATCAAATATGATTAAGAAATCGATATATAAGTATATACCGAGCCCCTATGGGAACAAATACCATGAAAGTAAAATAAGAGAGGTATGGTAAATAAATATAAATATAAATAAACCATAGGGATGGTAAAAATAAAACCTCTTTTCTATATTTTACTCCATACTCTTTATATTTTGAACGTACTCACAAAAGGAGTTTTATTTAGGTGATGCCTAAGGGACAAATACCCTAATATTAATATGAAAAGATTAATAATAGTTATTATTACTAATTATAATATTCATATTAATATGTAATAGTATTAATATTATTAAATTTAATAAATTTGGATCGTGGAGGTTTGTATTTAAGTACACATACCATGCATGTATTGAATATCTCAGCTTAAAAACGTAAACATAAATGTAAATATAAAAGTAATGTTTAACATTTAATATTTAAAATTTAATATAATTAATCTAATAACGTTGGCCCTAATGAAAAATCAGCTACTCCCCCTAAATATATACCAAATTTAACACAAATAAAGTATCTAGTTGTATTTGTGAGGAAGCATCTCTCTTCGTTTTTTCTCTTCATTTTTTCTCTACTTTTTGTATTTTACCTTTTCATCATACTCGACTCCATTTGGATGCGGTCAGTGTAACCAATCACTCTTACCACAAAATTAGAATGATTTAATTTATGCAGTGGAAAAACACCACCAAATTAGAATGATTTAATTTATGTGTTGGGAGAAACACCACCAGAATTAGAATGATTTATTTTACATGCTTGCCCCCAAACAGCGGCTCTAAAACAAAGTGATTTCAAGAATACTAGCTTTCTGAAATTTATAAAAAAACAGACCATAGATCCAGTATTAATTCCGGATACTATCAAGGGGCAGGGAGAGGGATCAGAAGATATTTAGAGGGTACAAGCGGGGTGCAAACTTTTCGCCAACTCTTGCACTCTAAAAAATAAGTTTTTTCGACCTCTAGGGTTTGATCCCTCTCAACAGCAATATATCGAGAGTTAAGATGGATCTTGGTTGATGGAGGTTAATTAAATGAAGTTTTATTTCCACTTCATCTGTACCGTTTATGTGTATTTTTTCATTTCATTATATTCACTGCATACAATCTGGTTCAAACACACTTAAGGGAAACCCCACATTTTTAAAGCGTTAAGCCCTATAGCTGATGAAACTAATTAGATTCTAGAAAAAAGTATGATTTACTACTTTTTAGATAAAATTAGTTTGTAGAATAATTATGATGAAAGAAAGGTCATCCTTAGGGGGGGTTCTATCAAGGGAAAAAAACACAACAATTGGAAGATTATACATGTATACTAGGTTACGTCTCTAGAAGATCCTAAAGGGCTACCACACCAAAGAGCCAAGCGGAGAATGAGATCCAATTGTTTTGCACTCTCTCATTACCAAAGGTTAATTGATTATAAAGGGAAATGAGGTGAAGAAGTAGTTGTAATAGCAATTGGAATATGGTGTTATTCGTAGTACCTCATATGGGTCCACCCATTATAATTGTTCCTAAGGATGTGACTTGGTGGATGTGCATTGGCTATAGGTTTTAAAAACTCACCCATTATAATTGTTCACTAAGAAGGATGTGACTTGGTGGATGTGCATTGGCTATAGGTTTTAAAAACAATTATTCTCAATAATGGGTTCCTCTTGCTCTAGGGATAGAGGATCACTTTTATATGCAAAAATATAAATACTTGACCAAGATAGACTTACAATCATGGGGTCAGCTAGGTTTGAGTCAATGAAGAGATACCTAGAAGACCACCTTCAAAGCTGAGAAGGTTTGTATGTAGTGGTTAGTTATGATATTTATCTATGAAATAGCACCAAATAAATTTCATAAAGTTAGATTAATGATCTATTGTGCACTCTGTATAGTCTCATTTGGTTATTTTATTATTTTGTGATTAATGACTATTATACATTGCTACCTACGAAAGGATGAACATATCACATTTGATGTGGGTTCTGCAGAGAGCTTTAAAGAAGTGGTAATCATTTTCACATCTATCAAAAGTATGATTTATCACAATGAACTATGGTGTATTTAGGGATACTCACGATAGGTGGAGATTTGAAAGATGAGATCCTTCCAAGATGGAAGTCATCTTTGAAGTTGTCAGCTAAGGTTAGTTACTAAATGTTTGTAGGATCAGAGAGTTTTGTTGAGGCAACATAGTACTTGAAGAAATTCATAAACTTGTTGTTATTAGTAACACACACTCCACCACATAATTTCAAGTTGCAAGAGTTTCGAGTGGGGAAAAGAGTTGCATCGAAGAAGCCTTTTAAGAAGGTGTTAAAGAAGAATATTAGTCAAACATTGGTTCTATCATTAATAAAAATTACAATATCGCTTTGCACAGTGGAGACATATGCATGTGGGACATGTTATAGGAGAAATCTTGATGCTAACTAATTAAAATTTATTACAAAATTCGTACTAAATGTAAAATAAAATTAAAACAGAACCTACACGTACTAATACTAAAAATCTCTAATAAAAGGAATAAATCAAGTTAGATCTATTTTAACACTAGATATTTTATACATTGATCACATATATGCTATATTTCTTGTAATCCCATCTTAATGCTTATTAAACCTTCCATTAGAATAGATCTATGCTAATATGTATATCAATCCCATTATACAAAGCACTAGAAGCCAACTAGAGGTAACAAAATATCCCTACCACTACATTATGTCCTAGCTGAGAAACAAGCATTGTTAAATTTGAATTTTGAATGGGCACGCAATTGATAAGTGGTGGAAGTTCCATGATAATAGCCTAAAAGATATATTAAGGTATTTTATCATCATAGGAAACAACTATATGATTTAGAGTCGTTAATAGAAATACATAAAAACTCAATTTTTATCTACCATAAGGAACAAATACGAAGATTTAGATTCAGCCAATAGTTTTCAGCAATACTTTTTGACAAGTTTGAACTCAAATAGGAGAGCTACAAATATTAGCAAATGAGTAAATAATGATCAATAATGAATAGTGATTAAGTATGTTTATGAAATCACAAAATTTGGGCATGTCAACATGTTCGCTCTTCTTATTATTATCATAATATGTGCAAGTGATTGTGGTCATGAAAAAAAATAATAATCAAAACAGATTTTAAGATACAATAACACATTATTTTCTAGCTAAATTTTAAGAAGAAATCATATAGAAGTGTATTGCTCTTTATATTACGTGTCTAGTGCCTAAAAATTCAATCTAAGATATTTTCACATATATTTTGTAGCTAGAGATGCAAAAAATTAGAATTGATACTTGTTCTCGTTGTTTTCTTTTTAAATCATGTGTATAAATGACTACATGGTCATATATGGAAATTATGTTACCTCAAACTGAAAATAAATTGCATTGTGTTTTATTGCATTATATCGAATATGATGAATTAAAAAATTAAATGAGTTATAGATATTCATGTCAAAAGTTATAAAGGGCATACTGTACTACACATGTAAGGGTTGTCAGTTTACATTGAAAGTATTCGAGGAGATACTCTATAGATTAGAATAGTTGAAAAGCATAGTTCTTATATTTCACGGAGGGAGGAATAAAATGTAGAGTGAGGTCATAAAGAGAGAGAGCCATGATGTAAATGGCTTCATTGTCAATTCTTCTTTATAAAGAATATGTGGTACAATGTGGTAAAAATTACTTATGATAGAGGTGTGTAATCTTGTTGCAGAGATCATTTTTATATGGATGTGATGCTGAAATACATCGGACCATGGGTATGAGACATTGTTGAGAGATTTCTTGTTATATGGATGTGATGTGTAATATATCAAACTATGGGTAGAGCACAGCACTTGGAGGTTTAGAGGTTTAGTTGACCATGATTCTTCTCAAAATATTAATGAATCTTCTCTATAGTGGACATGTATAACATGAAAATATATTTTTTTGTATGTTTTTGAAGGACATGAGTTGTGTTATAAGTGAAAAGCAATCATATTCTCCATCACATAATGCTCTAGAAAAAATTATAGTTGTTTGGAAAATAAAAAGATAAATATTCTCTGTCAAACTCTAGAGATAAATATTTTAATAAAATTTTAGTTATTACATATTGTATGGAAAACCAAATAATGCTAAGAGAAAATATATATCTAAAATTAGAAGAAAAAAAAGTACTTTAAACACCATACCTACTAATTTTAACAAAAAAAATACCTTTAATAAAAAACAAAAACAAAACAAATATATTAAAAATAAAAAAAAACGAAAAGACAAAAACAAAACAAATATAATTTAACAAAAAAATTAATAGGAGTAGAAAAGAAAATTTAAGTACAATGCATGTAACACTTTATATAAAAATAAAACTATATAAGGAGTGACTTTAGTTTTATCTTAGATGTTATAAATGCATTTAAATGAGCAATACAAAAATTAAAAGGAACATACTTTACCAATGAAATTTACAATTAAAGCTTGACTCCATTTTAAGTCGAGATTGGAAAAATACATTATATTAGAGCAGGGTTTAATTTATAGATGAAATGCAAATTTTCACTAGAATTTGGAGAGATTCAATTTTTAAAAAAAATTATGATTTATTTTTAGTTAAAATATATTTTGGAATAGAATAAATAAAGTTCAATACTTTAAAAAACCATAAACCATGACTTACTAGAATTCTACATATTCAAAATAAGTTAAGCGTTCAAGCATTTAAAAATCTTTGACTAATTTTAATAAAAATTAATGAAACAACGCCTAAAAAATCATTTTCATCTCTCATTAAATTTAATTTGGTATTAAAAATACATAAAATCTAACTTAAAAACATAAACAAAGCATCGAATTTGAAGTATTTCGATGCGTTAGAGATCGATAACAGGGAAAATATAACTTGAGCTCTCTCACGATAACTACTATCATAAATAATATAGCTGCTCGCTGATGGCAGAGCAGAGGACCAGAAAAAGGGCAAGATTACATGGAAAGTACTTAGTACCGAGTATCAAAAGATTCCACCAAACCTTCCAAATTGAAGAGAACCGAACTACTTCCATGGGACGACGTGGATAGATGACGTGGAGGTGAAGAGAATTTCTTGAACCCTTTTTTCTTGAAAAAACATCATCAGCTTTTTCTCACTGGAAGAGTTCTGAATCATTCTAAGTTTTTCTTTTTGTTATAGACATTTCGTGGTCCAGCTCCACTTTTAACGAGTCCATTAAGATTTTGTTTTTAATGGGAGAAGGGATCATTTAAGAATAATTCGCGAAATATGTGCAGATATTTTTCCTGTGTAAACTGTGAAAAATCATCTTCAGCTTTTTTGATGGAAAGCTTTTGAAGCATTCTTTTTGTTTTATAGACGTTGTGGTCTGCTCCTTTTAACGGTCGATCAAGATTTTGTTTTAACGGGAAGGATCCTTTTGAAACACGAATAGATCCGAAATGAAATATCTTCGTAAAGTTGTCTTCAAAGATCTGGGGAGTTATTCGATCTCATTCTCCCCCACGATTAGTGCACAATCAATATAAAGGAGTACACAACCATCTGCGGAGTTAATGGGTGATCTCATTCATCGGCTGGTACACAAGTAGAGGAGACACAACCAAACTAACAGAGAAATAGCATGGCAAAACAGGCTTCAGCGACCATTTATGCTGTAACTGAAGCTTCTATCAAAGCTAGAGCGAATTACGCAAAACAATTGTAATAGCTGAGTTTTAGGTTCGATTGCAGGTGGAACCTACAGCACCAATTTAGACATTGTACGTAGATGATCAGTATACTTAACTGACGATTGTAAGCTCCCAGTTGGTACCTAAACTTGACAGAAGATATTGAAGAGCCCATGTGCTTCTATCTCCCGATGTGGCTGTGACTTTGTGTTGTGTCTCCCAGTTCGTTTCTATGTGTTATTGAAGAGCCGAGTTATTGTTTCATCGATAGAGAAAGTTGCATGAACGAGATGAATGAAAGACGTTGTGTCATATTTGTTGCATGCCATGACAGGTATGCTTCTCGTATTTATTTTGGTATGGTTATTTTGTTAGCATATGATTCTTTTAGTTATTAATCACATATATCATCAGATTTAGTTTATACTATATCATTAGTGCAGTCTAATTTATACTATCATCAGTTTACTGTCTCATGTACCAAGATAGATTTTTCTCAAATGATATATATTTAGCCCTTTTCTGGAATTATTGTTCTTCTTCTAGTTTGTCATAGATGTTAAAGCATATATGCGATTTCCCTTCATGTGAATCTCCTCCAAGTGATTATCTCCCATCCACTCTATGTTTTATTCTACCTAAATTTTGTGTCATATATATTAATTTTCATCTTTATCAGTATATATATTTTAAACATTAATTTTTTGAACTCCAGTGATATCTTTACTCAGTTTAAATTTGTGTATAAATTATTGTTTTACATTCTATAAATTTCATGTTTTCATCTTTTCTTTTTTTAAATATTTAATTTTGTTATTTTAAACCATTTAATTTATTGGTTATTTTATATATCATCGATTTAGTTTATATATCATCAGTTCTTTGTCTCATGTATCAAGATAAATTTACCTAGTGTATATTTAGCCTTTTACTGATCCATTCTACCCTTTCTTCACTTTGTCATAAATGTAAAGCTATACACCACTTCTCTTCACGGATGCACAAGTGATTATCTCTTCTTCACTTTGTCATAAATGTTAAAGCTATATGTCACTTTTCTCTTCACGGATGCTTTACTACAAGCCAGTTATCTCTTCTTCACTTTGTCATAGATGTTAAAAGCTGTACTGCCATTTCTCTTCGGGAGATGTACACTGCAGACGATTATCTCCCATGCGGTAGCTCCTATTTTATTCACATTAATTAATTATATATATATATATATATATATATATATATATATATATATATATATATATATATTAATTCATTTTTATATTGTTATAGATTTTAAACATTAATTTTGAACTCCCATATAATATATATAATTTAAATTTGTGTATAAATTATTGTTTACATTCCATAAATTTTCATGTTTTATACTTATCTAAAATATTTGATTATATTATTTTAAATCTTTAGGTTATTCAATTAATATATGAATCTATAATTAAATCTATTGTTCTATATTATATAATATTGGATTTATATGATTTATATTTATATTTATGTATTGTTATTAATTATGAATTTTTTTAGTTAATTATTATATTTGAATTGTTTAGTTAGATTTGTATTTGTACTAATTACTTATTAATTGAAATTATATAATAAAGAAAGGAATGTTTATGAATTGAATTTTTTGATTTATATGTGATAGTTTATAATGTGAAAGGATATCTTTGTATTCTTTTATTATATGTAACTATTTGTTATTTGAAAATTGGATGATATAAAATAGTTTAAACTCTTTTATTTATACGTGATATGTGAAATATATGCATTTGTTTGTTTATTTTTAAATGTATCTATAAGTTGTAATTTTTAAAAATATATTATATTTTTTAGATGACACGACATTGATATTTATGTATAGAATTTTTATTTTTATTTTATAATGATAGGTATATGTTTGTGTATTTTATGTGTTTTTTTCTTTCAAATGAAAGCAATTTTTGTTTGTTTATATGTGATATGATGGTTGTTTGTTTTTGCTAATTATATGATGTATGATTGCATTATGGAAAAGGCAGTAATATTATGTTGACAATTTTTACAAGAGAGAGAGAGAGAGAGGATGCGAGGTGAGAGAGAGAGAGAGAGAGAGAGAGAGAGAGAGAGAGAGAAAGATGAAAGGGGAGAGAGGGAGGGAGAAATATGCGGGAGGGAGGGAGATAGAGAGAGAGATGGGAAGGGAGGGAGGGAGAAGAGAGAGAAAGATGGGGAGGGGGTGAGAGAGAGGGAGAATGGGAGAGAGGGAGAGGGAGAGAGATAGGGGAGAGTGAGGGAGAGAGAAAGAGATGAGAGAGTGGTAGAGAGAGCGGGAGGGAGGCGGAGAAGTGGATCAAGAGTGGGGAGGGAGAGAGGGCGGGGAGGGAGACAGAGAGAGAGAGAGAGAGAGAGAGAGAGAGAAAAAGGTGGGGGAGAGGAAGATGGAGAGAGAGAGACAGGGGCGGTTGAAGGGGATGGGGGGAGAGAGAGAGAGAGAGAGAGAGAGAGAGAGAGGGACCAAGTTGTGAGAGTGTGAGAAAGAGAGTGAGAGGGAGAGGGGAAGAGGGAAGGAGAGAGTGTCGGAGAGGGAGAGGGAGAGAGAGGGGATCGGGAGAGGGAGGGAGAGGGAGGAGAGAGCGGTAGAGATATGGAGAGAAGAGGTTGGGGATGAGAGAGAGAGAGAGAGGGAGGGAGTGAGCATGTACGTGTGTGTGTGAGAGAGAGAGAGAGAGGGATAGGGGTGGAGGGTGTGAGTCGAGAGAGACGGTAGAGAGGTAGAGAGAGAGTGGGGGAAGGTGAGAGGGAAAGTGGGAGTGGGAGGGGGAGAGAGTGATGAGAGAGAGAAAGGAGGGGGAGGGAAGTGATGTGAGAGAGAGAGAGAGAGAGAGTAGAGAGAGTA
>JAXQQM020084243.1:212500-255000 GCA_034641835.2 Pinus albicaulis
TACTATTATTGTTAATTTTATTAATGATAGAATTAGATGTAGTTCCACTTGATGTGTGTAAAGTTATGTTTGGAAGTCCCTATACGTACATGTGGGATGCAATATTTGTGTAAAGAGCCATCTAGTATATGAACCATCAGGATGGAGATCCTTCACCATCGCATTGATCCACATAGATATTGGTGGCTGCCCTTCTATTCCACTTTGGACCCCCACCATTGTTTCTTTCATTTTTTCGAGTTCCTTAATTATAGCATAATTCACTATTTTTAGTAGTTTTTAGGGTCCTAAACTTCAGAGATGTTTTGAGGGCCTAAACAAAGTTTTTTGGGAAAATAGAGAGCTTAACATGGAAGTTCATCACATTTTTCTCAATCCAATGTTGCGAGTCCTAGGATAGAGATTTCTAATGTGGTATTGATCACGTCAAATAGAAATCATATGCTAGAGTTACGTCCTCGGGAAGTTGATGTACCAATTTACCCAAACGGGGGTCCATAGTTTTAGTGATTCATATCACTAGGGTTAGTTATTTGAATGTTGGGGATTTTTCATCAGTTCCTCAATAATAAATAGCCATTTGAGCCTCATTGTAACACGGTTCGGTGGCTTGTAGCATGCCACAATATTCTCGGAGATAAGTTACACAGGTGCCCAGCTAGTTTATTTCCATTATGTACGTAAGCATATTTTCATTTATTTGTTATTAATGGAAATGAATTTTTTTATTTCTCTTGCATCTCTACATTTATGTGTATTTTTCATATTTCATTTTATTAGTGCATAAATTTGGATCAGTGGTATTAGAAAGTCTTCTCCTTTCTCAATCCCTTCTTTGCATGTCCCTCAAATGTGTAGAATGTAAAGTTAGGGATCTACTCTGGGTTGAAACTTTGCAGATACGACTTCATAAACACGACGACCACACATGGGGGGAAGAAAAAGAAAGATGAGGGATCGAGAGATCCTATCGAAAATATTTCTCGAGGAGGCCCTCGAGAAAAACAGAGACATGATGATGGAAAAAAGTTTCCCCATATCCTTCAACGGCTACTGCCCACGGTGATGCATCTACATCCAGCTGCCACCACGGAGGTGCGACGATATATTAGAAGGATATTTCTCCAGGTTAAATACATTTTGTACGAGAAAGTATTACATTTTCACTCTTCAGGCCGCCCCCATGTCAGGAGCGCGGTAGAGAAACCTACGAGGGAGAAAAAGGGCGAGGAGAGAACCCTCTTTATTCTCATCCACGAGTGACTTGGAATTACTTTTAGAGATGCCATCAAGAAAAGAAATATTATCCCATGAGGAGCTGTGAGGGAAAAATACATACAATGGGGAATACATTTTGGCAACATGAAGGGATCAAGATGTCCATGATCGTACGAAATTAAATCCATACCATGAGCACAATATTTCGTGTATCAAAGATTCTATAGAAACATTTGAGTGCTAGGTACACAATGTGCTGCAAATATGTATTCGGGGAGATAATGGTGTTCCTCGACATATGCTCGATTAGTGCACCATCACGGTATCTTTGTCAAGATTGAGAAAAATGCTCAAATATAAGAAGTGAGACTTTGGATGCAGAAAATCGAAGTAATGGAAAGGTGCCCCCAGAAGCACGAACAAAGGAAAAAGACAATGTAGGGGCATCTCGAGACAACCCTGCCAAAGACGCAAAAAAATAATAACACCAGAGAAGCCAAAAGAAGGGACAGGTGAGAAGTGGTATGAGTTCCATAATAGTCTGCTCAAAAAGCACAAGTGAGTGTGGAGCCGAGAGATCGTTGGTGGCCAAGATGAAGGTTTTTACTGAATCGGATGCATGCCAAGGCTCTAATCGAACACTAGAAAAGGGAATGAAAAAGGGTAGCGTATTATCGATGCGAGAGCCCAATGCCATCGTCGCCACCATGAAGATCCGGAGAAGAAGGAACCATAAAAATCCCGAGAGGAGGGAGAGCGCCTCTTCCATTCCCAAATGTGGGGTAAAGGGTTCCCCACTACCGGTTCATTGCGCTGAGAGTGGGAGTCAAAAGAACCTCATCTCGGTGAGGGGTCCTGAGCTTTCTGGGATTCCTGACCACAACACACCCTACAGCGAAAACCATCGAGTGAGCCCGGCCAAGGAAGGGATCTCCATGTCGGCCCGGCGGTGCCACCTTCCTACAACATCAAGCCCTTCACGGATAAGGTGTGTGTGACATTGCTCCTCCTTGATGTTTCTCCATATGTTATTAGACCATGCTGTGTGTGTGGAGAGTGACATGATGTGTATGAGTCACAACCTCATGTTGTGATTATTAATTACTGGGAAATAAGTTGTACATGGTAGCGAGGTAGCTACTTGCCTATCACCATCTCTTTGGTTCCTTCAAAACAATGTAGTATGCTCATTTCAAAAGACCGGGAGAAAAATTATTTCTCTTGATGATCTTCCATAAAGGAAGAAAGAATATTGTGGTCACGACCTCCACCACAGGGAGGCTCCTCCTTTAGGAAAAAAATAGATGGACAAGGTCATGGAGGAGTATGAGGATATCATCACCTCCTCGGAAGGGGTGCATCCATGCTTTGTCGAGTCCAAAGCACTCCCATCAGATCTTGCGAGGTTACCGCTGCCCAATGGAGCAATCTGCGACATCTATTGTGGAGAATGATGAAATCAAGAGGAAAATTCTAGGATTTGTTGCAAAAGAAAAGTTCACATTCGGTTGAGTTCATCGCATTGTAGGAGCTTGGGTGTGTTGGTACGAGAAGAAGGATGGGAGTTTGAGAATATTTATTGACTCTCGAGTCTTGAACAAGATAAGCTATGCGGGAATAGTGCCTAATCCCAAATATTGATGACCTCGGGACCAAATCAAGTGGGAGAAATATTTTTAGTAAGCTCGACTTGAAGTCTAGGTATCACAAGGTACCAATCGAACTCTGCGAGTGTGTGGAAAGACTACCTTCAAATCCGGAGAGGCACTTTTGAGATAGCTATTCATGCCTTTTCGAATTGTATTAATTCACTGCGACCTTCATGAGGTTGGTGGATGACATCTTGCATCCATTCACGAACTCATTTGTAGTTTCATACTTCGATGACATCGTGATACTTTCATCTGATAGTTTGGGAAGAGCACCTTGATCACATGCGACAAGTCCTCCAAACACGACGGCAACACAATTTGTGTCCCAATTCGAAGAAATGCACTTTAGGATGACCCAATTTCAATATCTTACATACATTATTAATGAGCGCGGTGAATGTGGATCCAACCAAGATCCAAGTCATTCGGGATCGGCCACCCCAACTCTCTCTATGAGCTCGACAACGTTTTGGGCCTATGCGAGTACTCCCCGCGAAGTTTGTGTTGGGATTCTCTCATATCACTTGGCCCTTAATTCAAGTCACCAAGGGAGGAGTGAAAAGAAAAATCATTTGGTAGAAATATCATCGAAGGCATTTGTAGAGTTAAAAACATCATCATCTTCTTTGCACAAGTACTACATTACCAAACTTGTGCAACAACCATTTGACGTCGAGACAATTTACCTCTAACTATACTATTGTGGTTATTCTTACTCAACAAAGGCATCCAATGAGCATGTCACAATGAGACACTTTCTAACACGGTGACAAAAGTGTCAGACTTATGACAAAGAGATGTGCTCCATTGTGAAAGCTTTCTACAATGGAATCATTACATTTTTGGGAAAAGAAATAGTCATCCACACAAACCAACATCTTTGCAAATTTCATACAAACATAGGGAAGATGCGAATGATCAACATCAAAAAGTGGTCCACATACTTGCAAAAATTTCATTTGAACATCAATTATAAGAAGAAAGCACTAATAATTTTTAAAAAGCACCTTAGCCCGACCATTGTTGTAGTGCTAACCATTGTTCTCAACTCTTCTAGGCACAAGAGTTGCAATTGGATGCTACTCTAGCAAAAAAAGATCGAGAATTCAGCCATGCATACAATACACACTTGAAGGGTAAGCAAAGTTCCATATTTACAACTACGGGATGCCTTGCTACGTAACTTGGGACACCTTTTTTTCTCCTTTAAGCAAGCGTGCCAAGATGGTTGGGAAGCGTGCTACGATCGGGTCGTTGGGAATTTTTGAGGGTCAGAGAAAACAATGGAAGTAATGTGAGAGTATTTCTATTGGCCCAGGCCTTTGACATGATGTCGGAAGAGTACATCAAGTCTTACCTTGCACATGTCATGTCCCAAACTGACCCATCAAGAAAGCAAGGCCTCTATACTCACGAGTGAACCCTTAGTCGACCTTGGGAATCCATCTCCATGGATTAAATGTCGAGGATTCCTTTATACTAAGCATGTAAATGACTTTTTTTGTGTAGTTTGTGATGGAGTTCTCGAAGATGGCCATTATGACGACCTACAAGAGAATATTACAATAGAAGCCACTACTAAACTCTTCTTAGAATGAGTGTTAGGGTACACTTTGGGATCCCACTAGCTCATCATCTCACATCAGGGACAATAAGTTCTGAGTAAATTTTTGGTCCGACCTACGGTCGATGGTCGACACACAAGCTTACCAAGTCACAACTTTCCATACTGCAAACTAATGGCCAAACAGAGGGTCATCAACACGGATGATCGTGCACATTACTATGCATGTACAACTCAAAGCATCCACTCGCATGGGATGAGAGCATCCCCTATGTACAACATAAATATACTTCGGGCTCTCCATTGCTAAAACAACACATCCCCTTTCGGAGTGAGATTAGCATTCGAACCCCTTGTGTCCCCATTGGCATAGCTATGCCATTTGCGGCTACAGGGTAGATTCGGATAGTGTCCAATGTAAAGGTTTGCCAAGTCAAACAACTTCATTCAATGCATAAGCACGTTATCCAACAATTTCATAGACATATGTGTAGAGAACGTGCTAGCTACAAGCTGCTGACATGATCAACATGCCCCGGTGACACATAAATTCCGGGTGGGCAACAAAGTGTGTTGACATTTGTGAAGGAGAGGCTCGTGGACCTCGCCGCAAGATTCGCCCTCTTTGAGTATGGGCCATACACCATCACCAAGGTTTAGTAATGGAAATGCCATTTAGCTCACCATTCCAAAATTCCTTGGTGTGCGAGTATTCAAGGTCTAGCCTTCAACCCTACTTTCTTCTGTCATTAGAAATATCCGGCATGGAAGAATAACTCACAACAAAAGTTAAACCCCCTACTACATGGAGACAAGCCACAATTGATCATGTCAAAGATACAAATATCAAGCACATGAAACACAAAGAATCCCTATATCGAGATGTCAGTAGGTAAACTCCTTCACCATGGAAAGAAGTGGATCTCGAGTGTGAAGAAGTGCAACGGAGAAGTTTCCTCATCTCGGGGAGGAACTCAAGGCAATGGGAGATCATGCTAGAAATTTCTGTTTCCCACCACGGTTTTGTTTCACCTTATTTCTCCAAATAGTTAAATGCCACTCCCATATCCTTACATTCAACAAAGTCTGGAAAATAAATTTTCTTGAAAACAAAAGTGCGGAGAAATTACTGAATCTTTGGAAAATGCTGAAATAAAAATCAGCAAGCTTAGCCGGCCATTCACACACATTTTAACACTAGATATTTTGGTCCAGAGTGACCACAGAAAAACCCCCTAGAACTCTTGAGGAAAACCGAGTTTGAGAGCTCCTTCTTATTTTACTGAAAAATGCTTTTTATACTAGTGAGAGAAATATTCGGAAAAATCCTAGCAGAAGTAAACTTTTTACAACTTATCTCATTTTCAGTGCTTAACCACCGCCTCGAAAAAATGTGAAAACGGTAAAATTGAACCATCAATAAATACGTACGTATTTCCTTGAAAAAGCGATGCCCGACATCTGACATTAATTTGTTGTACTGACCTCCTCTTTTTCATCATGCGAAGCTGACAATAAATTCTATAGTACGGCCTCCTTGGAATGTGTCCTGTATGTTTATGTTAAATATTGTTGTATGGAAATATGCCTCAGATTTTTGTGCATGACAATTAGCGCGCTCACGGAGGCTGTACAGCCTTCTGGAAATGCGTGCGGCAAAAAATAGCAACCTCTCCCTTTGCTGAAATCTTGTGCCCCGAGAAAATGTGTGATGCAGGCCCACAGGGAAACATGCCCTGGGCTATACGTATGGATTCGCTTTGTGGAAAATCATGCCAAATCTGCCTTGAGCGTATGCTGAAATGCTGTTGTGAGACTGCCAAAATACTTGCCTTGGAATGTGTGCTGAAAATTTCTTTGCCTCCTTCTACTCGCTTCGCTAAGAAATCTCCCCTTGCTCTCTTGCTCTCCTTCTCTCTAATCTGCTCATGAAAGAATGAATGACCTTTTCCCTCCTTTTCCTCCTTTAACCTAACTCTCAGCGACTTTTTGGGGAATCCCCCTAAGAAATCCGATATAGGGTCCCAGAAATAGATTGAGATCTAGGGGGCTAGAGGATTAAATGCTCATTTAAATCTCACTTTCTATTTTCAAAGTCACCCCACTTTAGTAAAGACCCACTTAGTCATTTATTTCCAAAGTCACTTTTTCCTTTCTAATTTTACAGTATGCGTTTATTAAAGTCACTTTAATATTATACTTTAGTAACTTTATCACTTAAAGTCACTTTTAAATTAGACTTTAGTAACTTTATCACTTAAAGTTACTTTTAAATTAGATTTGACTTTATAAAATTATAAAGTCACTTTAGAATAAAAATTAAATTCTTTTGGACACTTTTCCCTAGGCCAAAGATCAAAGCCTTAGGGAACCACTATCCTGCGGTAACAAATTTCAACACTCCCTCTTCTACGAGGAAAGGTGTTCCTCACCACCCACCATCTTGTCTACTGAAAGTAGAAACTGCTTGCCCGTGTGCTAAGGGCTTTGTGTAAGAATATCTGCAACCACTACTCATACGGTGGGAACTATACTCAGAAAGCTTCACCGAAAGCTCCTTTTTGAACATAGTCTGCAGATGAATTGATATTTGATCCTAATATGCTTTGACACTGTCCATGAAATGCTGGATTCTCGATGAGTTTAATGCAACTCTCATTATCACGGTGAAATCAACCGGAAGGTCTCACGGGGCTGACCAAATAAGCCAAACAACATCTTGCGAGAAGCCGGATGGCCTCACAACTACCCTAGGTGAGCGCCGTACTATTACTGCTTCCGCCCTGAAATCAATGCTACTTCTTGACTCACAGCCAAGAATGCGGACCACCATGACACCAGCATGGACCCAACCCAAAAAAACACCACGAGGTAGCTCTTCCCTATCGGAAGCACAACCTGTCCCAATCGGGAATCGGTGTAACCTACCAATCTCCTCCCATCCCCGTGCACTGTAGTCCGGACCACCGCATCCATTGCCCAACCACTGCCAGTACCGCCAAAAGTGTGTTTTGCGGCCACCCGATGAACCTTCCTAGGCTCACATAAAGCCCGACTCTCACTCGTGTTGACTACAAAACAAATATCTGGCCTAGTGTTTGACTACAATACATCAAGGAACCAATCGTGTGTCGATTACTAATGTGGGTTCACCAACTCGTAATCACGAAGCTATGAAGAGCTTCTTCAGATTGGTGATCATCGTTGTCGACATGGGTTTACAATCACTCCATGTGGAATCCACCGAGGATATCACACAATATCGCCTCCCCTACCCCGGAAGAAATGCAAGCCCTCCTCCTATCCACACCTACGAGCAGAACCCAAAAAAGTAATGCCCTCGAAGATGATGTCCTTCATCTCAAACTACCACGCAAGATCTCTCTTGTAGTGCTCTATGAGTCTCTGCACTCGTAATGACCAATTCATCCACATACTGACACCGGGAATGAGGCTCTGCTCACCTATCCCACAATATAGTAAAGGTTCGGATCTGCTTACTCACTCTTTGTGAAACCCATCCCCTATGATATGCTTATCTATCACTAGGAATACCAAGCTATGGGAGCTTGCTCGGGAGCCATAAAGGGCTTTCTTAAGTCACTGCACACATGGGAGCTCCTTCGCATGCACCTCAAAACACGTAGGGTACGCTCAATATACACCTGCCTCATGTGAGCACTCCATTGAGAAATGCGGTCTTCACATCAATATCGGTGGATCTTCCAGCACGCATCTCTTCTCTATCGATATAATGGAAGCGAGATCGAAGTATATCATGAGCCACTCCCTCTAATCAACTCCCTCTACCTCGAGAGAACACTATCACCACAAACCTCGCTTTGCAATTTCTCAATGCTGCCACTTGCAACATGCTTTACAGCTTGTAAAGCCATACGGGAAGTAACCACGATTTTCCCTCGAGCAGCTTGACACCACCTCCCAAGCATCATTCTTCACTTCGATGCCAGAGAATACTCCTCTCCGTGGCCTCTCTCCGGACACTAGTTTCGACTGGTGCTTACTCCCGCATAGCTAGAGGCTCGCGAGTCAGGATGCTTGGTAGCCATTGCCATACTAGCTACAAAACCTCTCTGGGTGGTCACCGCTCTCTTTGAGCAGACCTCTTAAGCACGACCAACGGATGTGTGGCCTCTCTCAACATTAGTCACGAAGCTTCACTTGGGCTATACCTCTTCCTTGAGCATACTTCTCCCATTGGAGAATGAAACTACTCCCTCCTCCTCATCATCGGGAGCACTGAACTCTCGATTGTTTTTTTGTTGTCCTCCTACCTACACACAGACTATAGCAGGGCGAGGGTACGTGTGAGCTTGTCCATCGGTGGATTCCCTGGTGACTACTCTGTGGACTACTCTGCGCGAGCTGCCAAAGCACTGCACCCCTCGACTGTGACCTTTGCTCATGACGGACACGACATCGTCATAGATGTACCTCACGAGGATCCTCATGATTCACCCTTGCTTCGGATCACATGGCTGGCTCAACTTACGGTGAGCCGAAGTGCGGATGATCCCGGATACTCCCTACTCCGTGACCTCCCTAAAGGCCCTATCCTCCTCAGGCTACATCCCGCTTTGACAACAAATTTCATTTGTGCGGGAATGCCTAAATACGAAAGGCCTTTGAGGGTCTCACGTTTAGTAGCCGCAAAGATACCCTTCTGCTGAGGTGGGCTCTAGTTTGGTCCCTCTTCTTCTTGGGTATGTGTTACACCCAAAGATACGAAGATGACCAATATCGAGCTTCTTCCCCAGAAAAGCCTCCCTCCCAGGGAGTCATATGCCCCAAGGCACGATGCTGAGACTCATGTTCTAGAAATAAACGGTAGTGTTGCGAGGCCTCTTCCCACAAAAACAATGGCAACCTCACTGATCATGTAACATGGCTTTTAGCGTGACCCCTCCCCGGTGGATACGTTCTTCCTCTCTACTGACCCTATTACTGTTGGGGGTTGTAAAGGCACGATGAACTCCCTCCCTAATGCACTGCCTACTGCACAATAGTCAAAAAACTCTCCAAGGGTGTACTCTCCTCCATTGTCGATCTCGGGGGACTTGATCTTGGGCTGTCATGCGTGTCTCCCATAGAGGGAAGCTGCGAACTCTAGAGAAACTTAGCTTGAAGACCTCACTCTTGGTCTTCAGGAATAAATCCGGGTCCTCACAGAGTGATGCATCAATGAGATAAAACATAGTACTCATATCCACTCGAGTAAAACATGAGACATCAGATAGCTCATCTATGGAATGAATCAAATCAAGTATCCTAGATGCTATGTATCCTTTATCAGGAAAGGGGATTTGGAAAACTGCCATCGCACATCCTGCGCAAGTATCAGAAGTGATCGATGCTGAAATCCCCAGCGCACCCTTGTAGTGATCTCCCGCAAAAGTCCTCAAGGCTCCATGATACATGTCTGCCCCATCTCGCGGTGCCAAATCTCACACGGCTCATACACTTCTGTAGCTCTCTTTTGTTAGTGCGCCTAGCTGCTCGGTGCAAAGAAATTTGCAAATGCAAACTTGTACACCTTTTCATTGCGTACACATATCCTCTAGGCTGAATCCAGAGTGGAGCACCCACAGGGATACATCGGCACACTGTCCACCCCTAAACGATTATCTCATATCTCTGTCACTCCAAAATTTGAGATGGATGTGAGGTTCTTCCTCATCCTTGGCACATAAAGAACATGCGACACCTTCGAGGGAGGGTTTATATGCTTCCTACGGGGCGAAATGTCGGTGTTCCCACACGGTGCGCTAACAACTGCTGTGTCATCACCGAGTACTACACTCTACTATCGGTGTCTCACTCTCTGAAAAGCTTGGAGAGAGTACTCACGGACTCTGTCATATGACTTGAAGCTTCTTGTCCACACTACCGGATACGAAAGATGCTCCCGGCTAGTCGAGGGAAATCATGCTCCTACGACTACACAGTAGGTGGGTATCCTCGCACTAGAGGACTCAGCACGCAATGAACCCAAACTCCTAGGTCAAAGCGATCTACTAGAAGTCCTCAACCTCTGCCCCTAGACTACTTACATACTCTGGTTCCTCCTTCTTCTTCCTCTTCTTTGGACACACAAGCGCATAGTGTCCCATGTTCTAATAATTCCAACACTTCACCTTGGAATAGTCCTTACGTGTGTTACCCTATTCACCTTTACCTTTGCCTTTTCCCCCCACCATTGCTTTTGGAAGCCACACTTCTTGCCTTTGCCCTTGTCTTGCCTCACGCTAACTTGGTGCTACATCCTCAAAGTCTGCTCAACTTGCTTGGCTGCCCCAAGTGACATACGATCTCTTGTCTGAATGCAATCATCCCAAAATCTCTCCCATGTGGGAAGGGTCTCACGTGCACAAACCCCATCGGCAAAGTTCATCCATGAGTAAGGGAGGCCATTCAGCGCGATCCACACCCACTCGGTGGGTTGAACAACTCTCCAATTCTTTCGCAACTCATCTCTCACATTAGTAATCTTTGTGAGATCATCACACCACTATGAGAGTCTTACCCATCTTAATGGTTTTCGGCTTCTCCTTCGGGGACCATTTTTCGATTCTCATTAGTACTTTGGTAGAGATTTGACAATGCTTGTCCACATCTCATGAGCATTTCTCTTTTCTCTCTCACATGAGAATGCAATGGTCTTTGATTCCTTCTAGAATCGGTCTCTTACCCTTGTTGTTCTTCCTATTATATGCTTCCAACTAAGTAGCATCGGTAGGCACATTAACAAGGCGATGGCTGTGGTACGAACCATGATATCCCGGAACTCTGCCTCCTCAATGATACTGCGCATTCTCTCCTTCCAAAGCAGCGTAATTGGTATGCCCATCAACACTATCCTCCACCCTCAATCCTATGACATCCTACTTGTCCCTCAAACTAGAAAAAATAGCACTATTGTAGTAAAGATAAAAGTGCATGTTTGTGAGAAAAATCAGCTTCACGGAATTTTTCGAGTGAAAAATCAGCTAGCTTTGTATTTTTCTCCATTCTATCCCAAAGCTGCACTTTCGGCACTCAAGCTACGATACCATGCTAGAAATTTCTGTCTTTCCATAGTAGTTTTTAGTTTTACCTTATTTCTCCAAAAATGTAGTTAAATGCCCTTTCCCATATCATTACATTCAACAAAATTTGGAAAATAAATTTTTCGCTCTGACTACTGGTAAGAAAATTTACGAGAATGTTGGAAAATGCGAAAATAAAAAATCATGCACGCACAAACAACCATTCACACATTTAACACGGACTATTTTTAGTCGAGGCGGCCTCGGAAAAACCCCTAGAACTCTTGGGGAAAAGCAGTTTGAGAAGCTCCTTCTTAGTTTACGAAAAAAATGCTTTTTACGATGAGAGAAATATTCGAAAAATCAGCAAGATAAAATTTTACAACTTATCTCGTTTTACGGTAGCTTAACCACTTTGCCTCGGAAAATGTGAAAATAATAAAACTGAACCATAAATAAATGTATCGTATTTTCGCTTGAAAAAACATGCCCGGAAATTACAACATTAATTTTACGCTATACGACCTCCTCTTTTTGCGTGCGGAACGACAATAAATGTTGTTGTACAACCTCCTTGCAATGCGTGCGGTTGTATGTAAAAATCTTTGTTGTACGAAAAATATGCCATTGATTTTTATGCCGAGAAATCAGCGCTACGGTATGCGATCACCCTGCTGGAAAAAGCGTCACACTGACAAAAAACAACAACCTCTCGAGTCAAAAGTCTGTGCCGAGAAAGAGTAACAGATGCATTTGCTCTAGAGAAAACATGTCACAATTTGTTGTACGGATTCACTGCTACAGGAAATCATGCCAAATGTCTGCCTTGAACTATGTGCAAACTCTGCTTTTCGTACGGACTTCACGAGATATTGCCTTGGAATGTGTGCCAAGATGCTGCCTCCTTCTCCTCCTCTTTGCTCGAAGAAATCTCCCTTGCTCTCTTGCTCTCCTTCTCTCAATGCTGCTCATGAAAGAATGAATGACCTTTTCCCTCCTTTTCCTCCTTTAACCTAAGCCTAAGTGAGCTTTTGAGAATCCCTAAATCCAATAGCTGAAATAAAGATTGAATCTGAAAGGCATGAGATTAAATGCTCATTTAAATCTCACTTTCTATTTTTTAATTCACCCCACTTTAATAAGGGACCAACTTAGTCATTTATTTCCAAATGTCACTTTTCCTTTTCTAGTTTTACATTATAACTTTATGTCAAAGTCACTTTAGAAAATTAGACTTTGTATTTATCTTTTATCACTTAAAGTCACATTTAAATCATTAGACTTTAGCCCTATACTTATCACTTAAAGTCACTATAAAATTAGATTTGACTTCTAACAAATTATAAAGTCACTTTAGGACAAAAATTAAATTCTTTTTGGACACTTTTTCTAGGCCAAAAGATCAAAGCCTGTAGGGGAACCACACATCCTTCAGTAACCATGGAATTTCAATAGGGACCATTGCTTCCCTAAGGGCGTGGAGCAATCTAGGGTGGATATTGGTGGCCACCCATCAATATTCCACTTGGACCCCAACACATTGTTTCTTTCACTTTTTTCGAGGTTTTTCTTAATTATGTACTTTGTCTATCACTCGGGTTTTCCTAGAAGTTGTGCTAAGAGGAAAGTATACTGAGGTAACCACAAACCAACCTTTTAGATGCAGAGTCTAGCCGATCTGCATCACGGAGAGAACTCTCTTTATGATTTATCTTTGTTTTTGAAATGTTTTTGAGCTGCTTATCAGATTCAAAGTTTGTTTTGGGAAAAATGGTGGAATCACGGAAACTAAAGGCAATTTTGAGAACTTTCGATCCATTGGGATATGGAGTCAAAAGGATGGCTTCTCTATGAGACTTCTACTTCTACGCACAAGATGGTATTACGGGGCAAGATAGCTATGACGAGAGAACAATCGCTTAAAATTTAAAGTGGGTGGGATGATCTTGAAGGGATGAAAGGCAACTAATAATCTTTCACCATGTTCAACGGAAGAAGTAGAATTGACTACAAACAAGAGAGCAATGAAGAATTACTGTGTTGTATAGTAATCAAAGCAATGCTTAAATTAGTGAAGCATGAGCATTTAAGAATGTCATAGCTTATAGCTAATTTTAGAAGAAAACATTTAGGAACAATCACATTTGAGAAAACGAAAGTACAATTAAGCAAAGTTCACATTTCAGTAATCCTTTATATATGGTATTAGACTGGATATGATGGTATATTATAAAGCATAATATAAAATTTCAAACAAAGAGGTAGAAAGCACTTATTGATTTGTAGTCCAACACATGTGAATCCACCGCAACAAGTCCGAGTGCTTCAAATACGTCATCCGATAAGCCACAAGTAAATTTCTCCAAAAGCTTATAGAAAATCTCGGTGTTATAGCGGAGTAATAGAATCCACCCTTCAAAAACTCTCTTTGAAGGCTTACATTTATCATAAAATAATCTTGGCATAATCTTACTCTATCCTGGCAATAATTCGGTGACTTAAATCGTATTTACAACAAACAAGGAACACATGGTCTCGAAAATAGAATAATGAGTAACTTGAGTGATGTCATCATTCCTTTCTTCATGGACGTGCTAAGGATAAGTGCATTTAAATAGAGGCTGTCGTCTTGTCCTTTTGCGTATTCACTTTGAGCTTGTTGAATACTTTTTTCTTCTCACGGATCACTCTTTAATCTTTCATCTGATACTCTTTCATACTGCATTTACATTTTTATCATTTACTCAATAGTAAACGAATAAACTTTTATCTGACAACATTTTTACAAAATTTCCGACATTTCCTTCCACCAGCGATCATCTGGTATCATTGTTCTTCGAGCTTCCTTAAGTTTCATGCAGCTTGATAAGTTTATAAAAAAGTGGGCTCGTTCGGAAATAGATACTTTAACTCATGTTCCGGATGAGCGGTTTCTCACTTTTTCATAAATACTCTTCCCGAGGGTTAATCTTGTAGGTTCACGATGAGACTAGTAGAACCTATACTAGTAGAACCTATGGAAATTTCGCTATCTTTTAGCTTATGAGCTTTGATTCTTTCTCTCATAAGTTTCCAAGTCTACACTAACTTTGATCCTGCGCTGAGCATGGGACTTGGCAAATCCTTGTCCCGTGCGAGCTTGAAATTTTCTCTGCGAAAAGCGTTGATTAGTAACAGACCAAAATATCATTACACTTTCTTTCTAGATTTTGCATGAAAGTTCTCTTTGTAAAAATTCTCTTTGCTTCCAAAACTACACGTTCATCGTATATCAATTCCTAGCTAATGCTAGTGCATTTGTTTTGTTCTAGAATTCAAAAGCTTGTAGATGAGGTATTCATGGCTGGCTACGCTTGCCTCTTAATTCATGTGTCTAGTTTTGTTTTATTTCCCTCTCTTGGGCTATCTTGACTAACTCATTACTGCTCAAAAATAGCTTGAATGGAAGGCCAAATATCTCTTGATTAAATTAATGATGTTGTCCCCAAAGAGAATATCATTTATTTGTTACATTTCAGAGGCTTTTTCAGTGTAAGATCTTTTGCAAAGCCTCAACCAATTTTTTCCAATCTTTTTATTTCTGCGAGGGTTGTCGGCAATGGCTTGTCTTTTTGGATGTGTCATATTTTCCCTCCAATTTTGTTAATTGTAAATTTTGTGCTTCTTGGAGTTATGTGACCTTTAGGCATGTGCCAAACTCTCCATCTGTTTAATCAAATCCTCGGAATTCAAATTAGAAATATTCTACGAGATGATTGTTCTGTTGTCTGATAGTACTAGCTGTTGAAGCACATTTGAGAATTTCACCCATTTCTGCTGATGCCTTTTCCAGCTCCTTCTCGGTTTCATTTAGTCGCTCTCTGTCAAATTTAGAGAAACTCACATCATTTCTTCTTGTGAATTTCCTTTTATTACTTCACGTATGCAGGGAGTTGCCTTGCAGGTGCGTATTTTCCAGCTTTGTTTTCTCGGTGCGGCTATATCATCTCTCTTTCTTTTTTTATCGGTGCCTCAATACCTTTAGTGTCTTTGGGATTGTGACCCAAACCAATGATGATCTCTTACTAGAGACTTTATTCTATTGTCCTTGGCTTTTGTGAGGAGGCCCTTTCAATTTTCAATGTTGCGGCAGAGTATTATTCAAGGAATCTTGTAGTGTGGTAAAGCTACCTATGGCTTTGTTGGTGAGAGTAGAGATAAACCATTTCCCTTTGTTTTGCCTATGAAGCTCTATCTGAGTCCAAAGAGGGATGATGGATATCCTTTGCTAACACTTCAAAATTTGTTACGATGTCAAATGACGGTACTTTGAGAAGTTGGCTTTGTCACTTTAGCTTTGAAGGCTAGACTCATTTGCATTTACCTTGTGAAAGATCAAATGCGCTTTGACATCAACCTTCTGCTGATTGTGAGGGAGCCATCTTCATATGCTGATCATGAGCCTTGTTCATTTTTAATGTGGATCATTCCTTGTTTTGATATCAATGAAGGTTTTCTTTTATGTCTCCGATGTCTCATGTCTTGCGCGTGTAGTCTGAAGAAAGATACTTACATTGCTCTAGATTGCTTTTGTATCCCTTTCGGCTTATATTTGTTTCTACTTTGTCGCTTTACTGTGCTTTGACTATCTTCCTGCCATCATCAAATATTTCATCTATGATCTCTACATGCGGAGTAGATCAGGTTATGTTTTTAGCTCGATAGACTTGTGGGGCTCCTTTTGAAGGTGTGGTATACCGGAAGCTGACCTCTTTTCCCCTATTTCCACATTCGGTGGAGTTTGCATCTACGGAGCTTGGATTTGCTTTGCTTTCGGTGTTTGAGAAAGCTTTGAGATTGTTCGAGTGTTTTGGAACTCACCGTGATTTTTGCCATGCAACCCGGGGTTTCAATGACCTGAACTATAGAGTTCTTTTACTTTACCTTCTGAGGCTGTTTGTCTGCGATGGGATGTCTTCTGTATAGCTTGTTTTAGAGTGTATGTTGAAGATGTGCCCCGATATAAGAGTACACTACATTTGATCATCATGTTTCTGGGTCAGAATTTCTTCTCGGCATCTTTCATAAGTTTATTCAATTTGTCGGCTCCACTTCCCTCTTCAACAAGTAGTTCCTTTAACCCATTCATCTTGATTTGCACATGTCTGTTCAATAATAGGGAATTATTTTGTGATGTATATAAGGAGATGACTTATTTTTCTTTAACAACTTCTTTCTACAAATGAAACCAAGGGGTCATAAAGGGACCCAACGGAAAGATGTACGCGATTTTTTCTCTAATATAAGTTCGACACTCTCTTTCGGCTTCCCCTCCTAGAATTGCAAGTATGAAAGGACTACTAGCGGCTTTTGATCCTCTAGCTGTACTTTCTTCTTGCTACATTGCGAGGAAATGGATTACATATCGAATTGTTCATTTGTCTAAAAGTATTCCAGAAGCAAAAATTCTCATTGGTACATATACCGAGTAACTTGAATGGATGTAATTCACATCCATAAATCACGATAATTGTATCGGTTTTGTTACAAGTACCCAATCCCCAACTTTGTAACTCTTTGACAATTGCGGGGTCTTTCTTATCTCGGTACTAAGCTTTGAGGGGGAGAAACTCTGTTAACAAGGTTGTAGCGGGATGTACAAGGCCCGATCAATGAATTACGAATAAGTAAAGGGAGAGATACGGAGGACAAATGAATGATGGGGGACAAACAAATAACGGACACAGGATTACCTTTAGCATCAGAGTTTACAGCACGGCAGGGAAAGGAATTTGTCGAGTGATAGAAAATTATGAGGTGATAGATAACGCTGAGGAGTACTTGAAAACCTTTTCATCATCTGGCCTTAAAAAATTGATCATGGATTTTGTTGGCAATGAAGGAAGCATAGTCATACTTAATCTACAGGGAGGGCTGCCCGAGGTAAAGATAGATAGCAAAAGCAGAGTTATCTCGATCAACATACTCAGCAGTGATTGAATCCTAAGACAAAGGATATTACATTCACAATAAGCCTTCCCAATTGATTGAAAAAGTAAAAACCATGAGAGTCACTTTTGGTGATGCTCGAGATAACATGAAATCTTACGACACATTGCTTTTCAATCTGTCTGCGGAGTTAACGATGCTTGTTTTTCTCAATTAGCCACTTCCGTGGATGAGAGGTGCTAATTAGCATTGTTACGCTCAAATTGTAACATAGCATTGATAGCATTGAGGTGTTATAGGGAACAAAACACTTTGATCGGGGAGCTAATACGGCTCTTTGTGTGGGATCATAATTTGCATGAAGTAATGAATAATTTCGGGGGAAAACGTGTGTGTAGGAATGAAATACCTTAGGAGATTGGATTCCCACAACCACTATAAGATCTTGCCCTTTTGCAGTATTCGTCTGCGCGACATAAACAAACGGGACTTTCCTCGAAATACTGGGTCTTTTATTTGGAAAATCTTCATCTATAGGAGAGGCAAGTAGTCTAAATCTCGGTGAGGAGCATTCAAGGGTAGTGAGGCATTTGAAGCGATGGCGGGACCTCCATTTTGGTTCTTGTGGATTCAAAATGGAGGTTTCGTTTCTTGCGCGGACCCGGACGGGATATCTACGACAAAAAAGAAGAAATTCGGGACAAATTGCGAGGTTTTGAGAGAAGCAAATTCACGAGGTTTTAACTCTTCGATGAGGACTCGAGGAGAGGATTTTTAACCACTTTTTGAGAGAAAACACAAGAAACCAAGCTTAACTTTGCGGTCGGTGCGGAATGATAAATACACCCTGTTTTTAATGGAGGCGGATTCTTCAACGGAGGTAATGGACAATGGCGGGGACGTTCTTCAACACGGGCGCGGCGGGATTTACGAGTAATTTGGTGTATTTGCGGCGAATTTTTGAAATTTGCGGCGGGGAGCTTAGTCTCTTTCGAAAACCAAAATAGCAAAAAAAACGCGAAAAATGATGAGCTTAAAAACAAGTCAAAAGGGTTTTTTGTCGTTTCCCGAAGGTGATGATGTCATTGTGTCTGTCACGGGGTGACGTAAGGGAGTGGGGCCGGCGGTATTCGATAAACGGTAAAGCGGTGAGCCCGCACCGCTTATGGAGGAAGGCGGTAAAAATCGCAATGGCCGGCGAGCGATTCCACAGGGATGCTTGCCACGTGGGAGATGCTGAATAGTCAAACCCACCCCACTCCCTTCAGCTAAAAGAAACTCTGCACGATGAGGCAGCGGGATTGATCGGGACCGTTGATCGACGGAGGAATGATCGACGTTTGTGGAGGAAAGGGAAACTTGTGCGGTTTCGAAAGTGGGCCCGTCGGGGGTTAGAGAAACAAGTTTTGACATGTAATCTAATCACCCCGGGGAGAAGCTAATAGGCGGGAATGGTTGTGTAATTAGTCCAAATGACTAATTAACTCACGTAATTATAAAATAAGATTGCAGGCGGGGGTTTGGCCACTGTATGGAATGCCACGTGGAATCGCTTGCCCATGATGTGGCGCAGAGTTCCGTGGCTGTAGTTTATTCTTGTTTTTGGTGTTAAACACATATGTTACGTGTCTAACGCTTTTCTATATATATTTTATTATACGATGAATAAATTAATATAGATTAATTGTCATGATAGGGCGGAATGTATATACTAAGGTTATAGTTTTTACCAAAAGGGCTTTATAAAGCGAGGGTATTTATTTTAAATGTGCTTGGGACTATATATACTTTGGTAAAACATTATAATAAGAGGGTTTTGAGGATATTTATTAGAAAAGGGAGTTATATACATAGGGAAAAGGGATTTCACTAGGGGATTTAATATAACTATTTATGAGTTAGGTGTTAATATGAAAAAAGGACAAAGGAAAATCAAAACACCTTTGTACATCCAGAAAGTGAAAACTTATATTAGGCATTAAATTGCACATTTTATCTTCAACACTGTAAACTTAGAATAACAAGTTGTATGCAGGAAATTTTTATGGAATGTTGCATCAATTTCCTAAGTAAAATAGGATTTTACTTAGGAAAAAGTTAAAGATGGAAGATAACAATGATGAATTATTTAGGAAGTAGCTTAGAGTGCTTTTTTTGATCATTAAGTAGAGGAGTCCAGGGTCCCTCCGAGAAGTCAAGGAAATGCCTTGAGCCCCTTTGATCTCAAATTACCTTAATACTTTTAGGGAAAGGTAGTAAAACTCTTGAGGGGGGAAAAAATGATAGAGGAGAGTTAATAGAATTTGACTTTGCTGTCTCTGTGATTTTTCCGGTGTATTTCATAGCTTTTAGTACTTGTGATGAAAGTAAATGATTAACCAACATGTAGTAGCACCATTCATCGAGATATACACTTTGCAGCTTCAATATCTACCTACCCTATCTGCCTTTACACTACCATGTTGTCTTCTTTATTAGGGTGCATTTAGACTTTGCAAACCCTTTTCAATCTTTTTCTTTTTACATGATGAATCTATATCTATTTCTACCCTTATTACATCCCGAGGGCTACAGATAAGCTGACCCAGGGCTTTACGCTTTTATTCACTCTACCTAGCTACTTATACGTCAAGATTAAACTATTTCTGGCTAGATATTTATTCTCTAATCTAAAACATGAAATTGAAATATGACTAAGCCAAGTTTAAACGGTTTAGACTTATTGCATGAATTGTGGCCAAAAGTTCACAAAGTACACTTTTCACAATTGATTTATTACAACGAGATGAAAAAAGTAAAATGTGTGACATTTAGACTTGCACACTTTCCCTTGGTCTATTTTTTGCTTGGGGTTCATTTATTTTCTCTTTTTGACCATTTTTTATTCTTTTTTACCCTTTGATTTTTCTTTTGGGGTATACCCTCTTTACATTTTTTAAATTTTTTTGATTTTTTGGTTTTTCAAAATATGGAACACCTTTGCTCAAGTAAGAAAGGTTTGAACATATTCCACACTTCCCATCAGGAACAATCATAACGAAAGATGAAACCTATTGATATAGGAGGCTAACCTTTATGGCTCCACTTGTAGGGATGGCTTTTCCTTGTGGAAAAGTCAAGAACAGGTCAGATCGAGATGCCCTCGGAGAATGTCTTCAAACTGAGAAAGTAAGGAATTTTCCTTCATACGGTAGCTTTATTTTACATATGATAGTAAAACTTTTTTTTGGAACTGGGGCCCTTCACTTCGGGCTTCAATTCAGAAGTCACCATCTAATCAAAGCTACATTAACAAAAATAAAACAAGCAAACAATATATATGTACTAGTTAGGGAACATTTAAACGATTCTAGTAGATTGGATCAAAATAATGCTTAAGCATTCGACCATTGGTAGTCCTTCTTCAACTCTCCCAGAATTGTCCAAGTCCTTCAAAAAATATGTATTGTTTCCCTTGCATGCATGAATGATATAAGGCCCTTTCACATAGAAATCAAGAAACTTCCCATGTTTCCCTTTTTTCTTCTCTTCTAGAATCCCATCTTAGGACGCTTGTCTCCTAATTGAAAAATCCTCTGCCTTTAGTCCGTATTTATCAAACATTTTCTTTAGCTTTTCTGTAAGACTTGTGATCTTTGGTATACCTCTTCTCACATGTTTTGTTGTAAGTGGATTGTTTGATTAATTCTTCTTTGAATGTCATTTGGCTCACTTGAGCCTCTTGAAATAATTTCATGACGAAGTCCCTAAAGATGAAGGGAATCTTGCTTCCAGATACCATAAACTAACTCATATGGACTAGTCCCAATGGATTTCTTGGTTGTGAGTACGTACGCCCCGCAATGCATAGGGTCATTTTTCTTGTGCCCGATTCTTTTTATTTTCTTCCAACAATTTCTTAATAGCAGTATTGATCAAACTCTTATTGGAGGATTCTGCTAGTCCATTACCTTGCGGGGGTAATAGGTTGTTGAATGGCCTAAAGTAATATGATATTTATGGCAGAAATTTATCATTTTCTTTGATTTAAATGCGACGGCGTTATGCTTAGTTTATAATCTTTTAGGACATCCAAATCTTGAAAGTATGTTGGTTTCAAGAAACCCTATGATTACTGAGAATCATTGGAGTGCTTCTACATGGGATGAAAGCCTTTAATCCATTTGTGAAATAGTCTATGTGGCAGTTAAAATCCATCTATGTTGTCATGAAGAAGGGGGGAGTGAATCTCTCCAGTATAAGATCTAAACCCCATTGTTGAAAGGGTTTTTACGTAGAGCGGGTTTTTAAAGGCGAGGAGTAACAACTTTCTTTTACCCTCAAATATACTGACATTTGTGACAGCTTGTTACAAATTTCTTTACATCGAGAAAATAATGTTGGCCGGTAAAAACCGGCCCTTAAGATTTTGTCTGCCGACGGTAGATTTCCGATGAAGATGTCCTCCACAATCCACTGCATGAAATTCATTAAGCACTTTATCGACTTCATCTTTTAGAACAATCTTAATAAAATTCCTTCATGATTCTTCCAAAAATAAAGTGCTACTCTCAAAATACAATATTTCAAAGATGTCATCTTAAAAATCTTTGCTTAGTTCAGGACAACCACGGAGGAGCTTGCGGGTTTAATAAAACATGAATTATATCGAGAATACCGAGGTAGATCTAAAAAAGCTTGGGCGGTGCGAGGAGTCGCCATCTCACTCGTTATCCCGATTCATTGATATCTAAGGCTTGGCAATTGGTTTACATGTCATAAGTTGTGCTAAGCCTTGGCCTTTTAGCATCGGTTTGGTTGGCTGCCAGTTTCAATATCATATTCCAAAATGGCATTAGCTATCCACTTACCTCGTTTACCCTCAATGCCATCTTGGAAAAGTCAAATATCTTTAACTACGTGGGCACATATGCTATCACATGAGAATATAATATGTAAACTCTAAAATCTTTGATTGCTTTTACCAATGCAAAAGCTTTGTTTTTCCATAATATTGTACTTTAAGGTGCATCCCTCGGTGCTTTACTAAAAATGCTATTGGTTTTTCACACCCCACTTGGTCATCTTTTGAAGTAAAAGCATTGCACCTGTGATGTCATTGAAATGACAAATGAAAAAAATAATATAAAGTCTCTATCAAATTTAGGGTACATTTCGGAAGCTCGGTGTCCTTGTTAAAGCCATTTTAATTTCCTCAGGAATGATTGCTTGGCTTCTACTGATCCGGTCAATGCTTGGATCTTTCCTCAACATGTTAGTCGAGTAATCTGAGTAACTGCACTAGACTAGAAATAAATCTTCTCAAGAAGTTGATTTTTCCTATAAATGCTTGCAATTCTTTTATGTTTAAGGGTGAGGGTATTTGCAAAATTGCTTGAATTCTTCTCGGGATCAATCCTAATGCACATCTTTAGAAATGATATGTCCTAAAAGCTTTCCTTCTTCCAAACCAAACAATGACTTCTTAGGAGTTTAAAAGAATTCCATATTTACTGCACTTTATAAATACTTGCCTTAGGTGAGCCTAAATGTTCTTGATACTGTTTTAGAGAAAACGGTCAGAATCATCTAAGTAAATGTAACGAGAAAATCATGTATCTCTTTGCTTAAAAGCAATGTCCATCGCTCTTTGAAAGGTAGCTCTTTCTGCATTCTTGTGAGTCCAAATGGCATTTTGACATATTTAAACGTACATGGTGTGGTAAATGCTTTGTTTATCACGATCATCGGGATGAACTCGAGAATACGGTTGTACCACTGAAAATCCATCCGGTAGTGATATTCTCGAAGATCCCTACCCTTTGCAAAATGTGATCCATTTTAGGTAGAGGATAGTTGTCTTTTAAAGAAACTTTATTCAAATTCCTTAAATCAACTTACACAATCTGATTTCTCTGTCTTTTTACGGTTGGTACTAGGTTAGAAAACCCATTCAGAAAATACGATGAGGGGCTACTAATCACTGCTTCATACATTCTTTTGATTTCCTTTTCAATTGAGGTAGTAAACGGGATTAATTCTCCTAAGTTTTTTGTTTAAAAAGGAGTTTAAAGTCTAGGTTTCAAGGTATATGGTATGTTGAATGATGGATGTATCATAAGATTTGAGGTCTTCATAACTCCCAGGCAAAAACATCCTGGAATTCTTTTTAATAGTTCAACATATTTCACCCTTTTGTTCTTTTGGGAGAGATTTGGACAACTTAACAATTTTAGGATGTTGGCGGGGGTTCTAAGTTGCAGTCCTCCATATCGGCTTTAACGAGGTTCCATTTTAAGTCGAGATGGAATATCGTTTGGAGTCAAATAGATCTTCCAAAGGTGTTAATCCTTTGGGTAATTGATTATCTTTTAAATTGATGATTCTGTCTCATCTATGATCTCATCAAATTCCATTTGTTTCGGAAATTTTGCATGTCTTTTTCGAGTGAATGTGGTTGGATGCGGCTATATGAATTGCATTTTCTCTTGAAATTTCCAATTTTTGTTCTTTTGTTTCTTGATCAAATTTATCAGCGAGTCATATCTTCATCTATATTACGATTTAGAAAACTCATTACGAAGTCGTCAAAAAACTATTGATTTGATGGTTATTCACAAATACTTGCAATTCAAAAGACATTGTCGGGTATTGCGGGGCACACATTGTCTTATCTCGGTGATACTGGCCATGATTAGGATCAAAAGGCAACTTACATGTACTAGCAAACATTGCTAAGCGTGAGCATGCAAGTTTTGTTTTCTACCGGGAATCTTAGCAGAAGTTGGGCTTGTAGAAAATGTGTTGAGAATCTCTACTAGCTGTGTCTCGGTATTGTTTTCAGGTCTCATGTCCTTTTGTTGCACATTCTCCTTTTAATCTGTTGGATAATTAGTTCGAGTCGCCTATGATTGATACCCTAATGCCTCTAACTTCTTGACATGTTTAAGCCCCAATAAAAGAGCTTCATACTCTTTGCCATGTTGTTAGTGCATTTGAAATTTAACCTATAAACATGACCCATGCATGATTGTTCTCTACATTGTGTAACCAAATTCCGGCTCTCTGCACCTAAATCACATTTGCGCAAACAGGCACATCAAACTCTAAATCGCCATGAGAATTTCTATGTTCGTAATCTTCATCAATTGTTTTCATGATTTTATAAATAAGAGCTAGTTGTTTAGTTTTTTTCGAGTTTTTTTCTTGGTCATCTGTGTTTCTTTGTTTTCAGATATGTTCTTCAATTTTGACGGTGGTTTTTGTTTATGATTTCCTTTTCGGGAGCTCTATTTCGGTAGGAAGATGCGACTCGACATTGTATAAAATAAAGAAAAGAATCCATGTCGGAATGTACGAGAATAAACGAAGTTTCTCGGAGCTTCTCATGGCTACTCACTAAGTACTTCATCAAAGTTTCTCTATATAATCTTTTAGGTTGACCAAAAGCTTGAAATAGTTGCATAAGACATGTCTAATTGAATAGATCCTCCGAGTTTAGCACCCCAAGACCTAACGACAATAACATACCATATTTTGGGTGGAATATCGACAACTACTATGTCACATTAAAACGGACTTAGCGAGGGTATTGGACCAAGAAGTGACACACGGATCTTTAATTAAACATAAACATTTTACACACTGGAATCTAAATGAAAAACAAATCTTTGTATGGGTCTAGTAATACATCTAAATTCAATCTTTCCATTCCTACTTTTGGCATCAAATTGTGAGATGCTCGAGGAATCAAGCATTGCATTATGGAGTATCTTGTCATAGTTTCAATCGAGGCTACATAAAATGGAGGAGTTCCCCCACTTTTACGGTTTTGCCATTAACACTCGAGGGCAAAAAAGAAGTTTTGGGTTGATCATCAAAGAATATTTCTTGAATCATCCAATCCAGGTAATGTTAATGTTTTAAAGACTTGGAAATGCGGATTCCTATAGACATCATGTTTGAGCCAATTACGATAAAGGAACGACTATCTTGAGTTTGCCTATTTGAAGCTTCTAGATTAAAGGGTTTTTACGTTTTTGAGCTTTAGCGTTTTTGCACGATTGGATTTTCTCGGTTTCTTTGGATCTTCAATGTTTTTTCTCTTTTTCCATGAATGAAGTTTGCTTTGAAGATGTTTCGGGACAACTTCTCTTGTTTTCTTCTCCCGAGTTCCTACTTGAGGAGATGTATTGGATTCGTTTGTTTGTCAATTGGTTGGTTGTCGAGAGACATCTTCAATTATTGGATTTGAAAAAACGAGGAGTTATCTCAGGCAAAATGTTTGTATTTGGGATGTTTTTGTCACGGAGTATTTTGTACGGAGGGGAATGTTTTGTTTTCCTTTGACATTTTGTTTTGTGGTTTTCTGTTTATTTTTTCTGCGGTACATCTATCCGTCTACTTCTCAAGTTGTACTTGCTTATGAACCTCGTAGATTATGTGTCATAGCCTTCTTTGAAATCAAAAAGTCTCACTTTGAATGAGTGTGGAATGTTTCAGAGGATATGATTCTCTTGATCATCTGAGATAGGAAGATTTCCGATTCATTTTGTCCTCATTGACATTGTTTATTTCTACATCTTAAGCAGGTCCTTCGAGGGACGAACCTTCAACAAAGTTTTCTTGGAAAGGTGGTCTAATGTTTTGATCGAGTGGGACATTTCCAATATTTTGGTTCGAATTCCTCTAAAGTTTGGGTTTCTTGCAACACTCTGCAGTTATCAGCATGGTGTGAGACTTTCTCTCAATGGTTTCACTCTATCACCTAATCTTTCCATACCTTTGTATGATTACATCCGGCTTCTTTTCAAAGGCTGAAGGTTCTTCCTTCATAGGCATTCTTCTCTCTGCCCTTTCTGCGGCTCGTTTTTCTATGATTTGCTTCTACGCTCACCACTATACTCTTTGCATTTCCTCTAACGTCATTTGTGGAGCTCTTTCCTAAGAGAATATTTCATTTCGGAAGTCTCAAACAAATGCGAAATTTGACCAACACGTTATTAGGTGGGGGTCTTAGATTCGAGAAGGCTTGCATGATATGATTCATTAAATCTTATGATGTAATGCAGTACGGTTTCATTTGGTCTTCTTCTTAATTTTTCAAATTACGAGTAGGATGCGGAGAGGATCTTTCTTTTTCTCCCATACGTTTCAAAGTGCCTATACTGAAAGCCACGGAGGTCGAGCAATGCTGTTCGGGGTGAGAGCCTAAACCAAGATTCTAACTTCTCCGGGTAAGACTTTTGATACAAAGAATTCTCATACGGATATCATCGGTGCTCAATCTCATAAAACTCAAAGTAATGTCTGTCATCCTTTTGGTGTGTTGTTGAGTGTGTAGGTACACAATCGAATCAAAAGGTGTGATCTTACTTTGGTAAGTACGGTGGTAAAGCTAGAGGTTGGTGCTAGTAATATTAAGGGGCATATCGATTGGCCATTGGAAGATAAAGTGGATGTAACAAGAGTAGCCGGTCTAGTAGGAGGAGATGGAGGTACGACGGTGTTTGAAAAGTGGCTAAGATCGGAGATATGCTTCGATGCTTATTACGAGAAATGTTTGAGCTTTCTTCAAAGAAGCACTTTCGAGATTGAATGGAGTTATGAAATTCTCATCAAGATGATGTAGAAACAAATCTATATTGCAATTATTCAATGAACCAAGGATGCTGGAATCAACCTAGATAATTCGGTCTCGAGAAAAATTTACAAACAAAGATGTTTCAAATCTCGCGTCAAAGGAACGTCATCAATATAAATAATTTTCACGGGACAAGATGCAGATCTAGAGAGTGGTCTAGAACTACACGTGCCCTGCTGACTTCCTCTTTGAGAACTTTCTTGACTTCCTTGTCTTCTAAGAATCCCTAGGGATCAGATTTGGATTTTCAAAAATTGGTGGTGGATTTGGGTCGAGGAGTTTAGAGCCCTGAGTATGTCATGAATCCTTTTACGAAAACGATTTTTTAAGAATATGTGTTTTTGAATTTTTTGGGTTTTTATTTGAAAAATAAATACAACTTCTACAAATTCTTTAAGAAATAATAGTATATGTGATTAAGATTTCCTCAAAGATATCGTTTAAACTAGAGAATCGCGATTAGAAAAAATTTGAAACTAGATTTCAACTTATAAGCTAAATCGAGGAGATAGACTGAAACATCATTTATTTACTTTTGCAATTGCATAACAAAAGCAATTTCAAAAGCTTCATGGCTAGATATTACGGATTTCTGTACGTAGATTATAAATCAAACAATAGTATCAATAAAATGATTCGATCCCAGTACTAGTGCCACTATGTTATCACTCGAGTTTTCCTAGAAGTTGTGTAAGAGGAAAGTATGCTGAAGTAACCACAAACCAACCTCTTTAGATGCGAGAATACTAGCCAATGTTGCATCCGGAGAGGAAGGAAACACTCTCTCTTTATGATTTATCTTTGTTTTTTGAAAAGGTTTTAGGCTAGTTATAGATTCAAAGTTTGTTTTGGGAAAATGGTCGGAATCCGCAAACTAAGGGCAAGGCGAGAGCTTTGCGAGTCCATGTGTGTGCTATGGAAGTCAAAGGATGGCTTTCTTTGGACTTCTATTCTACGCACGAGATGGTATTACGAGGGCAAGATAGCTAGGCAGAGAGAACAATCCTTAAAATTTAAAGTGGGTGGGATGATCTTGAAGGGATGAAAGGCAACTGGAAATCTTTCTGCATGTTCGACGGAGAAAGAAGTGAATTGACTACAAACAAAGAGCAATGCAAAGAATTCTATGTTATAGTAATCAAACAATGCTTAAATTAGCGAAGCATGAGCATTTAAGAATTCATGCTTCACTCTAACTAATTTAGAAGAAAACATTTAGGAACAATCACATTTGAAAGCAGTACAATTAAGCAAATTACTATCCAATCCTTTATGTAAATTGATCGAGAAATGCGATATGATGGTGTATAAACTAATATAAAATTTCAAACAAAGGGTACAAGCTTATTGAGCAGCAGTCCAACACACTGAATCCGCATAACAAGTCCGATTAGCTTCAAATCGTCATCCGATGAAAGCCACAGAGTAAATTTCTCCAAAAGCTTTTTATTCCGAAAATCTCTGTGTTACGCAGGAGTAATAGAATCCACCACTTCCAAAACTCTCTTTGAAGGCTTATTTATCTAGAAATAATCTTAACAATCTTACTCTATCTAGCCAATAATTCGAGGTGACTTAAAGACGTATTTACTAACAAACAGAGACACATGGTCTCGAAGAAAATAGAATAATGAGCACTGTCTTGGTGATGTGTTGTTCCTTTTTCTTCATGGACGTGCTAAGGATAAGTGCTTTAAATAGGGCTCATTGTCTTCGTCCTTTGCGTATTCCTTTGGCTATGTTGAATACTTTTTCTTCTCACGGATACTCTTTAATCTTTCATCGATACTCTTTCATACTGCATTACTGTTTTACCATTTTACTCAATAGTAAAGATAAACTATCATCGACAACATTTTTACAAAAATTTCAAACATTTCCCTTCCCTGTGATCATGCGGTATCATTGTTCTTACGAGCTTCCTTAAAGTTTCATCGAAACGAGTGAGATTATAAAAGAGTGGGCTAGATTCGGAAATAGATACTTTTAACTCATGTTCCTATGGATCGACAGTTTCTCACTTTTTCATAAATACTCTTCCCGATTGATACTGCATAGGGTTACGATGAGCTAGTAGAACCTATACTAGTAGAACCTACGGTGGCTTATGTTTAGCATGAGCTTTGATTCTTTTCTCATAAGTTTCCAAGTCTCACTATTTGATCCTGCTGTGAGCATGGGACTTGGGAAATCAACAATCCGACGGAGCTTGAAAATTTTTTTCTCTGACAGCGTTGATGTCGACCAAAATATCATTACACTTTCTTTCTAGATTTTGCATGAAGAAGTTCTCTTTTGTAAAAATCTCTCTTTGCTTCCAAAACTACACGTGCTATCATCAATTCCTACTAGATACTAGTGTTGTTTTGTTCTGAGAATTCAAAAAGTTGTGAATGGTACTGCAGGCTAGCTACGGCTTGCCTCTTAATTCATGTCTAGTTTTTGTTTATTTCCTCTTAGGCTATCTTGACTAACTCATTACTGCTCCAAAAAATAGCTTGAATGGAAGGCCAAATATCTCTTATTAAATTAATGATGTTGTCCCATAAGAATATCATTTATTTCATTGAGAGAGCTTTTCGAGTCATACAGAGTCTTTGCAAAGCCTCAACCAATTTTTCTGATCTTTTTTATTTCTCGCAGGGGTTGTCGACACTTTGTCTTTTTGAGTATGTAGTCATATTTTCCCTCCAATTTTGTTAATTGCTAATTTTGCTTCTTGGAGTTCACAGCTGACCTTTAGTGCAAACTCTCCATCTGTTTAATCAAATCATCAGAATTCAAATTAGAAATATTCACAGAGATGATTGTTCCTGTTGTCCTGTCTGTGACATATTTCTTTGCTGAGGAAACTTACGTTTGAGAATTTCTCATTTCTAGCATAATGCCTTTTCAGCAATCCTTCTCGAGTTTCATTTAGTCTGACTCACATCAAATTTAGAGCAACTTACCATCATTTCTTCTTGTGAATTTCCTTTTATTACTTCATATGTGTCTGGGAGTGGGCCTTGAAATTTGTGGTATTTTTCAGTATTTTCTCGGTGCGGCTATATCATCCTCTTTCTTTTTTATCGGTGCCTCAATACCTTTAGTGTCTTTGGGATTGTGACCCAAACCAATGATGATCTCTTCTGAGGAGACTTTATTCTATTGTCCTTGGCTTTCGTAGAGGAGGCCCTTTCAATTTTCAATGTTGCGTCGTATTATTCAAGGAAGTCTTGTAGTGTTAAAGTCTGCCATGGCTTTGTTAGTGAGGGTGAGTCAACTTCATTTCCCCTGATACTTTGCTAAAGCTCTATCGATCCAAGGGATGGATATCCTTGTGCTAACACTTTAAATATGTTGTTCGATGTGTCTGTTGCTTTTGAGTAGCTTTGCTTTAGCTTTGAAGTGGCTCATTTGCATTTGCACCTTGTGAAAGAGATCAAAATCGCGACATCAACCTATCTCTTGATTGTGAGGAGCCATCTTCATATCTTGATCATAGACCTTCATTTTTAATAGTTTCATTCCTTGTTTTGATATCAATGAAGGTTTTCTTTATGTCTCCGATGTCTGTCTTGGGCGGTACGAAGAAGATACTTCATTGCTCGAGTTGCTTTTGTATCCCTTCTGGCTTATATTTGTTTCACTTGCTTTGTGCACACATTTCTTGTGACTATCTTTCACCTTGCCATCATCAAATATTTCATCTATGAGTCTCTACGTCTGGAGGTAGAGTCGAGTTTATGTGTTTTTAGCTTGGCATGTAGACTTGTGGGGCTCCTTTGGAGAGGGTGGCAAATAGTGTCTGGGCCAGGCCTCTTTTTCCCTATTTCCACATTCGGTGGAGTTGCATCTCTGGAGCTTAGATTTGCTTTCTTTGAGGGTGTTTAGGAAGCTTTAGATTGTTCGAGTGTTTTGGAACTGCAGTGATTTTACTGCCATGACAGAGTTTCAATGACATGGACTACTAGGGTTCTTTTCCTTTACCTTTAGGCTGCTGCTTTATGCTGATGAGTTTTGTCTTCTGTATAGCTTGTTGTAGAGTGGGCTGGTAGAGAGATGTGCCAATAAGTGCATTTTGCATTTGATCATATGTTTACTAGGTCAATTTCTTCCTGACATCTTTCATAAGTTTATTCAATTTATCGAGGCTCCACTTCCTCTTCAACAAGTGTTCCTTTAACCCATTCATCTTGATTTGCATGCTTGTTCATATGTCAGGAATGCATGCAGTCTGTATATAAGGAGATGACTTATTTTTTAACCTTCTTTCACAAATGAAACTCAAAGGGGTCATGGGGACCCAACGGAAAGATGTACGGAAATTTTTTCTCTAATATAAGTTCGGCATCTCTTCCGGCTTCCTAAATTGCAAATGAAAAGGACCCAACTTGGCTTTGATCCTTAAACGCTGGCTTTCTTCTTTTACATTGCGAGAAATGGATTACATCCTGAATTGTTCATTTGTCTAAAAAGTATTCCAAAAGCAAAAATTCTCATTGGTACATATCACGGGTAACTTGAATGGATGTAATTCACATCCTATAAAATCCACGATAGTGTATGAGTTTCTTTGGTACAAGTGCCAATCCCCAACTTTGTAACTCTTTGACAATTGCGAGGTCTTTCTTATCTCGAGTACTAAGCACAGGGGGAGAAACTCCATGTTAACAAGGGTTGTAACAGGGATGTACAAGCCGATCAATGAGTCTCGAATAAGAGTAGGGAGAATCGAGAGGACAAGTAAGATGAGTGGGGGGACGAAAAAATATGACGGGCAGTGAGGATTACCTTTAGCATGGGCAAGATACCGGAGACGAGGGAAGAGTGTGCGACGAGTGATAGAAAAGTTATGAGGTGATAGATATGCTTGAGGAGTACTTGAAAACCTTTTCATCATCTGGCCTTAAAAATTGATCATGGATTTTGTTGGCAATGAAGGAAGCATAGTCATACTTAATCTCGAGGCTGCCCGGGGGGGTAAAGATAGATAGCGAGAAAGCCGAGTTATCTCGTCAACATACTCTGCTTGGTATTGAATCCTAAGACAAAGGATATTACATTCTGATAAGCCTGTTCGATTGATTGAAAAAGTAAAAACCATAGGGGGAGTCCCTTTTTGGTGATGCTCGAGGTAACATGAAATCTTGTGCACATTGCTTTCGATTTCTCGCAGTTAACGGTCACGGTTTTCTCTCAATTAGCGCTTCCATGAATGAGAGTGCTAATTCTTGTTCATAGCTCAAAGTATCTGTAACATAGCATTGATAGCTCGAGGGTGTTATAGGGGAACAAAACACTTTGATCGGGGAGCTAATACGAGCTCTTTGTGTGGGATCATAATTTGCATGACAATAATGAATAATTTCGGGGAAAAGCGTGAGTATAGTGAATGAAATACCTTGGGAGATTCGGATTCCACAACCCTATAAGATCTTGCCCTTTTGAGTATATCGTCTGCGTGACGAAAGCTCAAACGGGGACTTTCATCGAAAATACGAGTCTCTTTTATTTGGAAATCTTCATCTATGAGAGGCAAGTAGTCTAAATCTCGGTGAGGAGCATTCAAAGGAGTGACATTTAGAGCGGTGGGGGCCTCCATTTTTGGGTTCTTGTGGATTGCCAAAATGGAGGTTTTCGGTTCTCTGTGACCAGGCCGGACGGGATATACGACAAAAGAAGAAATTGGGACAAATTGCGGGTTTGGGGGAAGCAAATTCATAGGTTTTAACTCTTCAGCCAAGGGGACTCGGGAGAGGATTTTTAACCACTTTTCGAGAGGAAAAACACAAAGAGAAACCAAGATTAACTTGCAGAGTACGAAAGGTGCGGAATGATAAATATCATGTTTCTTTTAATGAAGCTGGTTCTTCCAACGAGGTAATGGTACAATCGCGGGGACGGATTTTCTTCAACACGGGCGCGGCGGAAGTTTACGAAGTAATTTGGTGTATTTGCGAGCGAATTTTTTTGAAATTTGCGGCAGAGCTTAATTCTCTTTCGAAAAACCAAAATAGCTAGAAAAAACGCGAAAAAATGGCTTAAAAACAAGTCGAAAAGGGTTTTTGTCGTTTTCGAGGTGATGATGTCAGTTTGACGTACGGGGTGACGTAAGGGGAGTGGGGGCGGCGGTATTCGATAAGCGGTAAGCGGTGAGCTCCTGCACAGCTTATGGAAGAGCGGTAAAAATCGCAATAGCGAGCGATTCCACGGATCGCTTGCCACTGCAGTGGAGTCTTGAATAGTCATCCCGCCCTACCTCGGCTGGCTAAAAAACTCACACGCGATGGGCGGCGGGATTGATCGGGGCCAACAGTTGATCAACGGAGGAATGATGCGACGGATGGAGGAAAAGGGAAACTTGTGCGGTTTCGAAAGTGGGCTGCGTCGGGGGTTTAAACAAGTTTTGACATGTAATCTAATCACCCGGGGGAGAAGCTAATAGGCGAGAATGAGTTGTTAATTAGTCCAGAATGACTAATTAACCCCGTCGATTATAAAATGAGTAGGCGGGCGGGGGTTTGGCCATGTGGAATGCCACGTGGGAATCTCTGGAAAGTATAGTGACGCGAGGATTCGGTCGTAGTTTATTCTTGTTTTTGGTGTTAAACACATATGTTACGTGTCTAACAGCTTGTCTATATATATTTTATTATCACGATGAATAAATTAATATAATTAATTCTATCATAGGGAAAGCAGGAATAGTATATATAAGGTTATAGTTTTACCAAAGGGCTTTATAAAGCGGGGTATTTATTTTAAATGTGCGGGACTATATATCCCTTTGGTAAAAACATTATAATAAAAGGAGTTTTGGGGATATTTATTAGAAAAGGGAGTTATATACATAGGAAAAAGGGATTTCACTAGGGATTTAATATAATAGAGTTAGGTGTTAATATGAAAAAAGGACAAGGAAAATCAAAACACCTTTGTACATCTAAGAAAGTGAAAACTTATGAAGCTAAATTGCACCATTTTATCTTCAACAACTAAAACTTAGATATAACAAGTTGTTTTTGAGGAATTTTTGATCGGAATGTTGCATCGATTTCCTAAGTAAAATAGGATTTTACTTAGGAAAAGTTAAAGATGGAAGATAACAATGATGAATTATTTGAAGTAGCTTAGGTCTTTTTTGATCATTAAGTAAGAGTCCGGTCCACTCGAGAAGTCGAAATGCCTTGAGCCCTTTGATCTCAAATTACCTTAGATACTTTTGGGGGAAGATTAGTAAAACTCTTCGAGGGGGAAAAAATGATGAGGGAGGTTAATGAATTTGACTTTGCTTGCTGTGATTTTCAGTGTATTTCTGCTAGTACTTGTGTGATGAAAAGTAAATGATTAACCAACATGTGGCAGACACCATTCATCAAGGATAACACTTTGCAGCAATATCTACCTACCTATCTACTGTAACACTACCATGTTGTCTTCTTTGTTAGGGTGCATTTAGACTTGCAAACCCTTTTCAATCTTTTCTTTTACATGATACTGAATCTATCTATTTCTACCTTAGCTCATCCAAGGAGCTCGAGATTAAGCTTTGTGGAGCACCTTTTATTCACTCTACATAACTACTTATCTTCGAAAGATTAAGTTTGTTTGGCGTAGATATTTATTCTCTAATCTAAAACATGAAATTGAAATATGAGCTAAGCCAAGTTTAACTTGAGTTTGACTTATTCATGAATTGTGGCAAAAGTTCTACAGTTGCACACAATTGATTTATTATGAGGGATGAAAAAAGTAACGTGGCATTTAGACTTGCACACTTTCCTTGGTCTATTTTTTGCTTAGGGGTTCATTTCTTTCTCTTTTTGACCATTTTTATTCTTTTTACCCTTTGATTTTTCTTTTAGGGTATACCCTCTTTACATTTTTTAGAATTTTTTTGATTTTTGGTTTTTCAAGAATATGGAACACCTTTGCTCAAGTAAGAAGGTTTGAACATATTCCACACTTCCATCAAGACAATCATGAAAGATGAAACCTATTGATATAGGAGGCTAACAAGCACAATTTACTATTTTTAGCAGTTTTTCGGGTCCTGAACTTCTGGAGAAACATGGGAGTTCCATTGATTTTTCACACCCAAAATTTTTATTCCTTGGATAGATATTTGTAACAAGGTATTGAGCGTATCAAAGAGAGATCATATGCAAAAGTTACATCCCCGGGAAGTTGATGTACCAATTTTCCCAAACAGGGTCCATAGTTTCGGCTTTTAATCTCCTACGGTAAGGTATTTGTATGTTTTGGGTTTTCAATTGTTCCTCAATAATAAATAAGCCTTTGAGCCTCATTGTAACATAGTTCATAGCCTTGTAGCCACCACACCTCTTCTTGGAAATCGGCTACCATTGCCCTAGCTAGTTAATTTCCATTCTATTTTTGAGCATATTTAAGCTATTTGTTACACCGAGAGGTGCTCTGCAACCCATTATAGGGTATGATTTAATGTGAGAAATTTAATGTAAACCTTTGACATGTCGGAGTATAAGGCACATGTTTAAATGTAATGTGAGAAATGTACGGTAAGATATGTATTTTAAATAAACATTTGAAATGTCGGAGTATATTCACCAACACTCAAAAAAGAGGTATGGTAAATAAATAAAAATATAAATAGACCGAGGTATGCTAAATAAAAGATAAAACCTCTTTTTATACTTACTCTAGAGGTATGGTGAATAAATAAAAATATATATAAATTGGAGCTATATTCACCAACACTAAAAAAAGAGGTATGGTAAATAAATAAAAATATAAATAGACCAAGGTATGGTAAATACAAAATAAAACCTCTTTTTATACTTACTCTAGAGGTATGGTGAATAAATAAAAATATAAATAAATTGGAGGTATGGTAAATAAATAAAACATCTTTTTATAATTACTCTAGAGGTATGGTATATAAATAAAAATATAAATAGACTAGAGGTATGGTAAATAAGTAAAACCTCTTTTTATATTTACTCCATAAACATCTTTATATTTACCAAAACTAAAAATGTCGTTTACTTAGGTGAAGCGTGTGGGCCAAATACCATGGTAAAAATTATTATTATTACCATGGGCTATATACTATGGAAATATAAATAGACTAGAGGTATGGTAAATAAGTAAAACCTCTTTTTATATTAACTCCATAAAGAAAACTAAAAAATGAGGTTTTATTTAGGTGAATCCTATGGGCCAAATACCATGGGCTAAATATTATGGGTCAAATACCATATTTATAAAAGAGGTATGGTAAATAAATAAATATAAAAGAGGTATACAGAGGTATGGTAAATACATAAAAAATATCAAATATGATTATAATAAACATATAAGTATATACCAAGCCTATGGGACAAATACCATGGTAAATAAAAGAGGTACGGTAAATAAATATAAATATAAATAAACCATAGGAATGGTAAAAATAAAACCTCTTTTTATTTTTACTCCATACTCTTTATTTTTACAAACGCTCACAAAAGAGGTTTTATTTAGGTGATGCCTAAGGGCCAAATACCCTAATATTAATATTAAAAGATTAATACTAGTATTATTATTAATTATAATATTCATATTAATATGTTATAATATTAATATTATTAAATTTAATAAATTTGGATCGTGGAGGTTTGTATTTAAGTACACTATATCACACTTATAAACTGAAACAAAAATGTAATTATAAAAGTAATGTTTAACATTTAACATTTAAAATTTAATACAATTAATCTAACATTGGCCTCAATGAAAAATCACTTCTCCCCGTAAATATACAAATTTAACACAAATAAAGTGTCTAATTGTATTTTCTCTTTCATGTTTTTTTCTACTTTTTTGTTTTGCAAACTTACCACCAAATTATAATGATTTAATTTTTGCATTGGGAAAAACACCACCAAATTAGAATGATTTAATTTATGTGGTTGGAGAAACACCACCAAATTAGAATGATTTAATTTATGTCTTGCATGAAACCTTGCCTCACTGTAAAACAAAGTGATTTCAAGAATCTATTTCTAAATTTATAAAAAAAAAAACCCTAGATGCATATTAATTCCAGATCTGTCAAGGGCTGAGAGGGATCAAATATTTAGAGGTGCAAACTTTTCATCAACTCTTGCACTCAGAAAAGAAGTTTTCAACTCTAGAGGTTTGATCCCTCTCAACGCTTAATAGATCAAGAGTTAAGATGGATCTTGGTTGGTGATTAATTAAATTAAGTTTTATTTCCACTACATCTCTGCGTTTATGTGTATTTTTTCATTTCATTATATTCCTGCATAAATTTGGTTCAAACACACTTAAGGGAAACTCCAAAAAAAATTTGTAAGCGCTGACTAAGTGATGAAACTAATTAGTTCTAGAAAAAAAGTATGCTTTACTACTTTTAAGATAAAATTAATTTGTAGAATAGTTGGTGAAATAAAGGTCATCCTTAGGGGGGTCTATCAAGGGAAAAACAACACAATTGGAAGATTATATACATGTATACAAGGTTCTTCTCTATAATCCTAAAGGGCTACCACCCAAGAGACAAGTGGAGCATGAGATCCAATTGTTTTGACACTCTCAATTACCAAATGTTAATTGTTTATAAAGGGAAATGAGGTGAAGAACTAGTTGTAATAGCAATTGGAATATGGTGTTATTTGACGTACCTCACATGTGGGTCACCCATTATAATTGTGCCTAAGAAGGATGTGACTTGGTGGATGTGCATTGGCTATAGGTTTTAAAAACAATTATTCTTAATAATGGGTACCTCTTGTCTAGGATAGAGGATATTTTATGTAACAAGATAAATACTTCACCAAGATAGACTTACAATCACGTGGTCACTAGATTTGCGTCAAAGAAGAAGATACCTAGAAGACCACCTTCAAAGCTAGAGAAGGTTTGTATTAGTGGTTAGTTATGATATTTAGCCTATGAAATGCACCAAATAATTTCATAAAGTTAATTAATGATATATTGTGCACTTGTATAAGTTCATTTTTTATTTTTTATTTGGATTAATGACTACTATACATTGCTACCTACAAGGAGAACATATCACATTTGATTTAGGTGCTAGAGACTTTAAAGAAGCAGTAATCATTGTCACATCTCAAGAGGTGTGATTTATCACAATAGACTATGGTGTATTTCGGATAAATGATAGGTGGAGGAGATTTGAAGATAGATCCTTCCAAGATGGAGGTCATCATGAAGTTGTCAGTAAGGGTTACTAAATGTTTTTGAGGATAAGAGCTTTGTTGAGGTGACATAGTACTTGAAGAAATTCATAAACTTGTTGTTAGTAGTAGCAACACCACTTCACACCATAATTTCAAGTTGCAAGAGTTTCGAGTGGGGAAAGGGTCGTCGAAGAGCTTTTAAAGTGTTAAATAATAATATTAGTCAAACATTGGTTCTAGCATTAATAAAAATACAATATCGCTTTGAAGTGGAGACATATGCACGTGGGCATGTTATGGGAGCAATCTTGATGCTAATTAATTAAATTAAAAAAAAATTACAAATTCATACAAATGTAAAACAAAATTAAAACAAGAACCTACCGTACTAATACTAAAAATCTCTAATAAAAGAATAAATCAATTTTGATCTATTTTAACCTAGATATTTTATACATTGATCCATTATGTTTTTATTTTCTTATAATCCATCTTAATGCTTATTCAACCTTCGATTAAAATATATCTACGCTAATATGTATATCAATCCCATTAACAAAGTAGTAGAAGCCAACTAGGTAACAAAATAGGCCTACCACTACATTATGTCCTACCTAGAAACAAGCATTGTTAAATTTGAATTTTGAATGGGCACACACTTGATAAGTGGCGGAAGTTCCATGATAATAGCCTCAAATATAGATTAAGTTATTTTATCATCATAAGAAACAACTAGATGATTTAGAGTCGTTAATGAAATACATGAAAACTCAATTTTATCACCATAAGGAACAAATACAAGATTTAGATTCCTTAATGAATTTTTCCTTAATGCACATGACAATTGAACTCAAACAGGAGAGCTACAAATATTAGCAAATGCGTAAAAGAATGATCAAGAATGAATAGTGATTAAGTATGTTTATGAAATCACAAAATTTGGGATGTCAACATTTTTTCTTCTTATTATTATCATATGTGCAAGTGATTGTGGTAATGAAAAAAAAAATAATCAAAATTTTTTTTAAGATACAATAACATTATTTTCTGGCTAAATTTTAAGAAGAAATCGTATAGAAGTGTATTGCCTTTATATTCTGTGTCTAGTGCCTAAAAATGCAATCTAAGATATTTCTATATATTTTGTAGCTAGAAATGCAAAAATTAGAATTGAGCACTTGTTCTCGTTGTTTAAATCATGTGTATAAATGACTATGGTCATATATGGAAATTATGTTACCTCAAACAAAATAAATTGCATTGTTTTTTACTGCATTATATCAAATATGATGAATTAAAAATTAAATGAGTTATAGATATTATGTCAAAAGTTATAAGGGCATACCGTACTACAAATGTAAGGGTTGTCAATTACATTGAAACTATTCAGGATATTTTCTATAGATTAGAATAGTTGAAAAGCATAGTTCTTACATATTTTCCATAGAGGGAGGAATCAAATGTAGAGTGAGGTCATAAAGGAGAGAGGCCATGCTCTAAATGGCTTCATTGTCAATTATTCTTTATAAGGAATATTTTGGTACAATGGTAAAAATTCTTATGATGAGGTGTGTAATCTTGTTGAGAGATTTCATTTTATATGGATCTGATGTGAAATACATCAAACCACGGGTAGAGACATTGTTGAGAGATTTCCTGTTATATGGATGTGATCCGTAATATATCAAACTATGGGTAGAGACAACGTAACCCTTGAGAGGTTTGAGAGGTTTAGTTTACCATGATTGTTCTCAAAATAGTAATGAATCTTCTCTATAGTAGACATGTATAACATGAAAATATAATTTTTTGTATGTTTTGAAGGACATGATTTGTGGTATAAGTGAAAAGGAATCATATTCTAAATCACATAATGCTCTAGAAAAAATTATAGTTGTTTGGAAAATAAAAAGATAAATATTCTCTCTCAAACTCTAGGATAAATATTTTAATAAAATTTTAGTTATTACATATTGTAAAAGAAAACCAAATAATCTTAGAGAAAATATATCTAAAAGTAGAAGAAAAAAAGTAAAAAACACTTTAAAACCATACAAACTATTTTAACAAAAAAATACCTTTAATACAAAACAAAACAAAACAAAACAAAAAAAAAAACAAATATAATTTAACAAAAAAATAATAGGAGTGGAAAGAAAATTTAATACAATGAAATGTACATATAAAATAAAACTATATAAGGAGTGACTTTAATTTATTTTAGATGTTATAAATGCATTTAAATGAGCAATACAAGAATTAAAAAGAAAATTTTTCCAATGGAAATTTACAAATTAAGCTTGACTTCATTTTAATCGAGTTGGAAAACACATTATATTAGGGCAGGATTTAATTTATAGATGAAATGCCATTTTTCACTAGAATTTGGGGATTCAATTTTACGAAAAATTATGATTTATTTTTATTTAAAATATATTTTGGAATGAATAGATAGATTCAGTACTTTAAAAAACCATAAACCATGACTTACTAGAATTCTACATATTCAAAAACTTAAATTAAAACATTTAAAAATCTCTGACATTAAATTTAATTTAGTATTAAAAATACATAAAATATAACTTGAAAATAAACTTAGGCAATTATATTGAATGCGTTAAGATCGCAACAGGGAAATATAACGAGCTCTCTACGATAACTACTACTCTAAATAATATTACTCGCTGATGGCACAAAAAAAGCAGAGGACCAGAAAAGTGCAAGATTACATGAAGTACTTAGTACCGAGTATCAAAGATTCCACCAAACCTTCCAAATTGAAGAGAACCGAACTACTTCACATGGGACCTGGATAGATGACGTGGAGGTGAAGAGAATTTCTTGAACCCTTTTTCTTGAAAAACATCTTCAGCTTTTTTCTTGGAAAGAGTTTGAAGCATTCTAAGTTTTTTTTTTATTATAGACGTTGTGGTCCGCTCCTTTTAACGGTCCATTAAGATTTTTTTTAATGAGAAGGATCATTTAAAGAATATCCGAAATATGTGCAGATATTTTTTCTTGTTTCTTGAAAAATCATCTTCAGCTTTTTTCATAGAAAGCTTTTGAAGCATTCTTTTTGGTTATAGACGTTGTGGTCTGCTCCTTTTAACGGTGGATCAAGATTTTTTTAACGGGAAGGATCCTTTTAAACGAATAGTCCGAAACGAAATATCTTCGTAAGTTGTCTTCAAAGATCTGGGGAGTTATTGGATCTCATTCTCCCCACGATTGAGTGCACAATCAATGTAAAGGAGACACAACCATCTGGGGAGTTATGGGATCTCATTCATCGGCTGGTACACAAGTAGAGGAGACACAACCAGAGAAAATAGTAGGAGAGACAACATTGCAAAACAGGCTTCAACGGCCAATTAGCAAAACAGGCTTCTATCAACAGGCGAATTAGCAAAACAATTGTAATTGCTGAGTTTTAGGTTCGATTGCAGGTGGAACCTAGAACGAATTTAGGCATTGTACGTATATGATTGTAAACACAACTTCCGAAGATTGTCCGCTCCCAGTTGTTTCATCGATAGAGAAGGAATTATTGAAGAGCCCATGTTTATCTCCGTGTGGCTGTGACTTCGTGTTGTGTCTATATTGTGTGTGTTCGTTTTTATGTGTTATTGAAGAGCCGAGTTGTTGTTTCATCGATAGAGAAGGGATTTGCATGGACAAGACGAATGAAAGACGTTGTGTCATATTTGTTGCAGCCATGACAGGTATGCTTCTGGTATTTATTTTGGTATGGTTATTTTATTACTTTATGATTCTGTTAGTTATTAATCACATATATCATCAGTTTAGTTTATATATCATTAGTCAGTTTAATTTATATATCATCAATTTACTGTCTCATGTATCAAGATAGTTTTCTCTATATAATTATATTTAGTCCTTTCTGGAATCATTGTTCTTCTTCACTTTGTCATAGATGTTAAAGCTATATGCCATTTCCCTTCACGGATGCCCGCAAGTGATTATCTCCCATCCACTCTGTTTTATTCACTAATTTTGTATGTATATATTATTTTTCATTTTTATATCATTATAGATTTTAAACATTAATTTTTGAACTCCAGTATCATTACTCATTTAAATTTGTGTATAAATTATTGTTTTACATTCCATAAATTTCATGTTTTATCTTTTCTTTTTTTAAATATTTGATTTTGTTATTTTAAATATTTAATTTATTCAGTTTAGTTTATATATCATCAGTTTACTGTCTCATGTATCAAGATAAATTTCCCTAAATAATTATATTTAGCACTTTTTGGAATCATTGTTCTTCTTCAC
>JAXQQM020084243.1:260000-268918 GCA_034641835.2 Pinus albicaulis
GGGGGGGAGAGAGCGGTAGAGACAGTGGGAGGGGGAGGAGGAGAGAGAGAGGGGGGGTGGAGTGAGGGAGGGGGAGAGTGGGAGAGTGGGGCGAGAGAGAGAGAGAGAGAGAGGAAAGATGGAGAGGGAGAGTGAGAGGGGGAGGGTGGAAAAGTGCGGTTGAAGGGGAGGGGAAGGGGAAGCGAAAGAGAGAGAGAGAGAGAGAGGGTGGATATGGTAGGGGATGAGAGTATGAGAGGGGGAGGGGGAGAGTGAAAGGGAGAGTGAGAGAGAGAGAGATGGAGAGAGAGAGGGGAATAGGGAAAGAGAGAGGGTGGGATAGGGAGAGGGGGATCAGTATAGGGAGGGCGATGGGGAGGGGGGAGAGTGGGAGAGAGATGGAGGGAGGAGAGAGAGAGAGAAAGAGAGAGAGAGTGGGGAGAGAGAGGGAGGGAGTGAGTGTGTGTATGGTTGTGTGTGTGTGTGAAAGAGAGAGAGAGAGCGAGAGAGAGAGAGAGGGAGAGTAGGTGGAGGGGGAGGGGGAGGAGATGGAGAGGCAGGAGGAGAGAGCGGGTGGGGGAGGGAGAGAGGAGAGGAGTGGGAGGGAATGGAAAATGGATTTGGATGGAGGGATAGAGAGAGAGAGGGGGGGAATGGAGGTGGAGAGAGAGAGAGAGAAAGAGAGGTATGAATGGAGAGAGAGGGAGAGAGGGAGAGAGAGAGAGGGAGGGGGGCTGTGGGAGAGAGAGAGTAGAAGGGAGGGAAGGGGAGAGAGTGGGAGAAGGAGACAAAGAGGGGGAGAGACGGAGAGATGGAGGTGGGAGAGAGAGAGATATACAAAAACTTAGAGAGCGAGAGGGAGACATAGGGAAGAGGGAGGGGAGGAAGAGAGGGTGGGAGATAGAGGGGTAGAGAAAAGGGGACGTAACTTTTGTGGGTTTTTCATATCTCTTAAAGAGGATATCAAAAACTACCCCTAATGGCCTCCCTAATTCCACTTTTGGAGGTTGATAATGCTCCCCTAAAATTATTTTTCTAGTAGTGACATGATGTTGTTTATGTTTATGTGTATTCTATATTTCCCACATTTTATATATTGCATGCTAGAAAATTTAATTTAGTAAATCCAAAAGTCTAGATGCCTTGTCAATTTAGATTTCATATTTTATGTATAATTTTATCAAATGTATTGTGATGAACTATCCAGCGCAATATCCAAATTAGTGTAGGAATCATATTGGTATCAGAGTAGGTGGCTTTGGGTATTTTGTTGTAGTTTTCAAGGGATCTAGATTGGTTTAAGTAGAAACTTTTAAGACCCCACATATGGCCAAAAAAATATATTGAGAACCCTCGAGATGTGTCAAAGGATATTTTCTCAAGGGTAGAGGAATAGGCTTTGGATATCAACCATAACATGAATCTCCTTATGTATGATCTCGATAACATGTTGGATGTATGTCCAAACATAGAGGCCAAACCATAGGGGAAATTGGAGGATAGAGATGAACCAAAGAGGAAATATATGAAAGAATGAAAAAAGGAACAACCTAGCTCATGAGTCATGAAGCATTCATAGCTTCAATATGAAAACAAAGGTATACATCAAACCATATAAGGTGAGATTGATTCTTTCAATTTAAATCATTGATTACAATAGTTATAAATTTATTTTAGTGTTCCAAACATACAGGAAGGAAAAGAATTTTTATTTATGATATGACATTAGAGGGCCATGCTTAGATATGATGGGAAAGCAACAAATAAGCGCTAATAATAGAGGGATATCCTCCAGTGATTATGTGGGAGGATTTCAAAACTCTTATAAATTCAAATTCCTACCCTATCAGGTATCTAGATGACTAATGGTTTTAGTTGAATTACTTCAAGCAAAGACGAGCGTTGAAAGTATTAGAGTACATGAAATTTAGGAAGATGAAAATAATTTTGGGTATCTCTCCAAAGAACCAAGCATTTCTCCTCAAGTATATGAGGGGTTTAAATAGTTGTCTGCAAAAGTAAGAGATGTTTAAACCCATAACAATGATGAGGCTTGTCTACAGGAACAATACCAAGAGAACATGCACCAAATGAAAGGGAGATAATCTGGGTCAAAGTAGAAGTATCACAATTAAGCTTTATAGGATCAAGAGAGGAATTATAAATGGGGGAAAGACAAAAATACAATATCAATAACACATTAGTGCTGGAAATTCACATGAGAAGTGCTGGAAGCTACATCTAGAGCTCAAGTCAAACAAACAAAGAAATGATGCTAAGAATAAAAATATGATGGCCATATATTCAAATAATATGGTGGAAAGAAGCTCATATGTGGATGAGAAGATTGTATATTCATTAATGTAGAAGGGGATGAAACTATGTAGCCTTAACAAATAAGAAGTGAAGGAACTTACCATACTCTTCCATATAAATCCACAAGTGAAGAAGACAAAAATTGATGCTCTATTCGACTCCTACTCATAGGTAAATCTCCTAGAAATAAATCTAGTTCCAAAATTGGGACTGAAGACTCATGACCATCCTAGCTAATAACCATTAAGATGCATCAACATGGAGGAAAAGATAAAGGTAGAAAAACCTATGCATAATAAAAAAAATTATTATTGTTAATTTACTATTATTGTTACATCCTTCACCATCACATTGATCCACATAGATATTGGTGGCCACCCTTCTATTCCACTTGGACCCCCACCATTGTTTCTTTCATTTTTTTTAGTTCCCTTAATTATAGCACAATTCACTATTTTTCGCAGTTTTTCGGGTCCTAAACTTCCAGAGATGTTTTTAGGGCCTAAACAAAGTTTTTTGCGAAAATAGGGAGAAACATGGAAGTTCCTTAGATTTTTCTCAATCCAATGTTTTAGTCCTAGGATAGATATTTCTAATGTGTTATTGGTCACGTAAAATAGAAATCATATGCCAAAGTTACGTCCCCGGGAAGTTGCTGTACCAATTTACCCAAACAGGGTCCATAGTTTTAGTGATTCATATCCTAGGGTTAGTTATTTGAACGTTGAGGATTTTCATTGTTCCTCAATAATAAATAGCCATTTGAGCCTCATTGTAACACAGTTTAGTGGCCTGTAGCCATCACAATCTTCTCAGAGATAAGTTACCGGTGCCCTAGCTAGTTTATTTCCATTCTTTCTATAAGCATATTTTATTTATTTGTTATTAATGAAATGAAGTTTTATTTCTGTTGCATCTCTACATTTATGTATATTTTTTTATTTCATTGTCTTAGTGCACAAATTTGGATCATTGGTATCAGAGAATTCTGCTCTTTCTCAATCCTTCTTTGCATGTCCCTAACGTAGTCGAGATATAAGGAGTTAGGGATCTATCTGGTTGAACCTTTGCAAGATCAACCTCGTAAACCCTGACGACCGCACATGGGGGAAGAAAATAAAGATGTGGGATCAGGAGATCCTATCAAAATATTTCTCAAGGAGGCCCTCAAGAAAAACAGGAACATGATGATCGAAAAATTTTCCCATATCCTTCAACGACTACCAATCGGTGACGCATCTACATCCAGCAACCACTCTGGAGGTGCAAATCCTTTTAAGGTAAAATTAAAATTTGACATTCCCATATTTGAGGTACAAATAGATGTAGACGTCGTAGATATATGGTTGAATATATTAGAAGTATATTTCTCATTTCAATACTTTTTTGTCTGAGAAAGTGTTACTTTTTCACTCCTCAAAGCCGCCCCCCATGTCAAGGACTGGTGACAAACCTACTGGGAGAAAAAGGGTGAGGAGGAACCCTCTCTGTTCTCGTTTGCAATGACTTGGAATTATTTTCGAGACGCCATGAGGAGCTATGAGGAAATATACATACAAATGGAATACATTTTGGCAACAAAGGGATCAATATTTCCATGAGCTAATGAATTTATTCCATACCATGAGCACAATGGTGTTCCTCGACATATCCTCGATTAGTGCAGCATACTGGTATGCTGCCAAGATCGAGAAAACTGTCAAATAGAAGAAGTGAGAATTTGGATCTGAAAATTAGAAGCAAGGGAAAGGTGCCCCCGAACCACAGAACAAAGGACAAAGACAATGCAGGGCATCTTGAGACAACCTGCCAAAGACACAAACAAAAAATAACACCATGAAGCCAAATAAGGACAGGGAGAAGTGGTATGAGTTCCATATTAGCTCTGCTCACAACACAAGTGAGTGTCAGGCAAGTAGTCACTAGTGGCAGAATTGAAGGTTTTTGAATCAGATGCATGCTCTGACTCCGAATCAGAACTTCAAAAGGGGAATGAAAAAGGGTAGCGTATTTTCGATGCGGAGCCCAACACCATCATCGCCACCATGAAAATCCAGAAGAAAGAACCATAAAATCCAGAGGAGGGAGAGTGCCTCTTCCATTCACAAATGTGGGTAAAAGGTTCCCCACTGCAGTTCATTGCTGACAGTGGGAGTCAAAAGAACCTCATCTCAGAAGAGGTCCTAAGTGGCTAGGATTCCTTACCACAACACACCCTCAACCAAAACCATCGAGTGGCTTCACCAAGGACGGGATCTCCACGTCAGCCAATAGTGCCACCTTCCCTACAACATCAAGCCCTTCACAGATAGGGTATTATGTGACATTGCTCCTCTTGATGTTTCTCATATATTATTAGGCCAACCATAATTGTGGAAGTGACATGATGTGTATGAGTCACAACCTCGTGTTGTGATTATTACTTTTGGAAATAAGTTGTACATGGTAGCAGAGGTAGCACCGCCTACTGCCATCTTTTTGGTTCCTGCAAAACAATGTAGTATACTCATTTCAAAAACCAGAAAAATTATTCTCTTGATGATATGCCCTTAGGGAAAGAAGAAGATTGTGGTCAAGACCTCCACACAAGGCTCCTCCACTAGAAAAAAATAGATAGACAAGGTCATGGAGGAGTATGAGGACATCATCACCTCCTCGGTAGGGGTGCATCCGCACTGTCGAGTCAAGCAATCCATATATCTTACCTGAGGTTCACCATTACCCAATGGACCAATATACCGGTGCTGTGTTGTGGAGAATGATGAAATCAAGGGGCAGATTCAGCAGTTGTTGAAGAAAGGTCACATCCGGTTGAGTTCATCGCGTTGCGGGAGCCCGATCGTGTTGGTGTAGAAGAAGGATGGGAGTTTGAGACTCTTTATTGACTATCGAGTGTTGAAAAAGATCACTGTCTCGAATAGGTACCCAATCCCAAATATTGATGACCTTCTGGACCAACTCGAGGGGGAGAAATATTTCAGTAAGATTGACTTGAAGTCTAGGTATCACCAGGTACCAATCCAACTCTCTGATGTGTGGAAGACTGCCTTCAAATCTAGGGAGAGCCTTTTCGAATGGTTATTCATGCCTTTTGGGTTGATGAATTCCCTCACAACCTTCATGAGGTTGGTAGATGACATCTTGAATCCATTCACCAACTCATTTGTAGTGTCATACTTCGATGACCTCTTGATCTTCATCTAGACTTGGGAAGAGCACCTCCACCACATCTGACAAGTCCTCCAAACACTACAACAATGCAATTTGTGTCCTAATTCAGAGAAGTAAACTTTTGGGATGACCTAGCTTCAATATCTTACATACATTATTGATGAGCCACGAGTGAATGTGGATCCAACCAAGATCCAATTCAGTCGGGATCGGCTACCCCCAACCACTCTAACAGAGCTCCACAACTTTTTGGGCCTAGCAAATTTTCACCACAGGTTCGTGTTGGGATTCTCTCATATCACTTGTCCCTTGAGTCAAGTCACTAAGGGAGGGGCGAAAAAAGAATTATTTTAGTAGAAATATCAACAGAAGGCATTTCTAGAGTTCAAACATCACCTCTTCTTTGCACAAGTGCTCACATTACCAAACTTGCAACAACCATTTGAGGTCAAGACAAATGCCTCTGAATATGCTATTGTGGTTTTTCTTACTCATTAAAGGCATCCAATGGCATGTCACAATGAGACACTTTTTGACACAGTCTAAAAGTATCCCATTTATGAGAAAGAGATGTACTCCATTGTGAAAGCTTTCTGACAACAGAATCATTACATTTTGGGAAAGGAAACAGGCATCCACACAAACCACTGACCCTTGCAGTTCATACAGACACAGGGGAAGTTGCAGAATTATCACCATCATAATAATGTTGAAAACTTCCTTAGCCGACCATTGATTGTAGTGCTAACCACTATGCTCAACTCTTCTAGGCATGAGAGTTCCAATTGGATGCTTCTCTAGCAAAGGAATCGAGAATTCAGCCATGCATACAATACACTCTTGAAGGGTAAGCAATTTCCAGATTTACAACTCTTGGATGCCCTGCTATGTGACTTGGGACACCTTTTTTCTCCTTCAAGCAAGCATACCAAGATGATTTGGGAAGCGTGCTACATTCGGGTCATTTAGAATTTCGGGGTCAAGAAAACAATGGAAGTACTGTAGAATTATTTCTATTGGTGAAACCTTTGACATGATGTCGGGAAGTACATCAAGTCTTGCACTGCCTGTGTCATTTCCAAACTGGCCATCAAGAAGCAAGGACTCTATACTCCATGGTGTACCCCTAGTCGACCTTGGGAATCCATCTCCATGGATTACATGTCGGGAATTCCTTATACTAAGCATGGAAATGACTGTGTTTTTGTGGTCGTTGAAATATTCTCGAAGATGGCCACTATAACAGCCTACAAGAATAATATTACAATAGAAGCCACTACTAAACTCTTCTTTGACTGAGTGTGGGTACACTTTGGGATCCCACAGATTATCATCTCAGATCAGGACAATAGGTTACCGAGTAATTTTTGGTCCAACCTCTAGTCGATGGTGGACACCAAGGTTACCAATTCCATAACTTTGCATCTGCAAACTAATGGCCAAACAGAGGTCATCAACCGGATGATCGTACACATTCTGTACATGTACAACTCAAAGCATCCACTCACATGGGATGAGAGCATCCCTTATGTACAACATTAATATAACTGGGCTCTCCATTGCTAAAAAAACCATATCCCCTTTCAGGTAAGCTTAGGATTCGAACCACTGTGTCCCATTGGTGTAGCCATGCAATTTGTGGCTACTCAGGTAGATTCAGCTAGTGTCCAATGTAAGGCTGACAAGTCAAAAAACTTCATTTATCACATTAAGCAAATCTGCCGACAAGTTCAAGAAATATTGTACAGAGCCAGTGCTAAGTACAAGCACTGAAATGATCAACATCAGGTGACACATAAATTCTAGGTGGGCGAAAAAGTGTGTCTACACTTGCAGAAGAAGAGGCTTGCTGGACCTTGCCGCAAGATTTTCCCACTCTGATATGGGCCATACACCATCACCAAGGCTGTAAGGGACAACTCCATTTAGCTCACCATACCAAAATTCCTTGGTGTGCACCGAGTATTCAATGTGTACTGCCTTCAACCTTACTTCCTGCCTCTACTAGACATATCCCGCATGAAAGAATAACTGACAACAAAATTTTTAAACCCCTGTTACATGGAAAAAGCCACAACTGATCATATCATGGATACAAATATCAAGCACACCAAAAAAAAAAGGATCCTGATATATCGAGTTGTCAAGGTAGGCCAACTCCTTCACCGTGGCAAGTGGTTGACCAATGACGAATTTTAGCAGAAGTTTCCTCATCTCAGGGAGGAACTGAAGGCAATGGGGACCATTGCTTCCTAAGGGGGGAGGAACGATCTAGGTGGATATTGGTGGCCACCCAACTATTCCACTTGGAACCCCACCATTATTTCTTTCAATTTTTTCAGTTTCCTTAATTATAGCACAATTTACTAATTTTAGAAATTTTTCTGGTCCTGAACTTCCAGAGCCGTTTTGAGGCCCTAAACGAAGTTTTTGTGGAAAATCTGTAGCAACATGGGAGTTCCATTGATTTTTCACACCCAAAAGTTGTATTCCTTTGATAGATATTTGGAACAAGGTATTGAGCGTGTCAAAGAGAGATCATATGCAAAAGTTACGTCCCCGGGAAGTTGATATACCAATTTACCCAAACAGGGTCCATAGTTTTGGATTTTCATCTCCTAGGGTAAGGTATTTGTATGTTTATGGTTTTCAGTTGTTCCTCAATAATAAATAGGCCTTTGAGCCTCATTGTAACATAGTTCATAGCCTTGTAGCCACCACATCTCTTCTTGGAAATAGGCTACCACTGCCCTAGCTAGTTAATTTCCATTCTCTTTGTAAGCATATTTTAGCTATTTGTTCCACAGAGAGGTGCTCTGCAACCCAGTATAGGATACACGTTTAGATTTAATGTGAGAAATGTAATGTAAACATTTAACATGTCAGAGTATAAGGCACATGTTTAGATGTAATGTGAGAAATGTACGGTAAGATATGTATTGTAAATAAACATTTGAAATGTTGAGAGTATATTCACCAACACTCCAAAAAGTGGTATGGTAAATAAATATAAATATAAATAGACGGAGGTATGCTAAATAAAAAATAAAACCTATTTTTATACTTACTCTAGAGGTATGGTGAATAAATAAAAATATATATAAATTGGAGCTATATTCACCAACACTAAAAAAAGAGGTATGGTAAATAAATATAAATATAAATAGACCGAGGTATGGTAAATAAAAAATAAAACCTATTTTTATACTTACTCTAGAGATATGGTGAATAAATAAAAATATAAATAAATTGGAGGTATGGTAAATAAATAAAACCTCTTTTTATAATTACTCTAGAGTTATGGTATATAAATAAAAATATAAATAGTCGAGAGGTATAGTAAATAAATAAAACCTCTTTTTATATTTTTTTTTTTCTAAATCGGACTAATTCTATTTATGTAAATATAATAATACAAAACTGCCTCAGCTCAGCTGTACTAGCCTGAGACT
>JAXQQM020067372.1:0-74110 GCA_034641835.2 Pinus albicaulis
ATAAAATCATGTTGGAAAAATACTGAGAGGGGGTGTGAATCAGTATTTAGTGCAGACTAAAAACTTTCAAATTTTTCTTTCTTTACAACCCATACGCTACTTTACTGAATAAAACTCGTGTATACACCCGGATATCCTGAAGAGAACTCGCGTATACCCAGAGATCTAATTATTGCATTTAATCTTTAACTTGGATTATTGCATCATTAATTTATCAGCTGTATAGTAAGCAGTAAACAGAGACAGTAAGAATAGAATAAATCATCACACATAAGCAACACACATGAACACCAGGATTTAAGGTGGAAACCCAATTCAGGAGAAAACCACCGCTGCCGTCATCTCAGTCTTCAATATTTATTATGTAAATAAAAATTCTTACAACATTGTATTGGCGTAGACTCATACCAGCACGCAGGCACCCACCTGCAGAAGGCCACAACCTTCTCTCGTTTACCAGCCTCTCCTGGAAGGGAGCTACAACCCCCTGCTCTCGTTTACTCGAAACGCCCTCCCCGGAAGGGCAGAGAGCAACAACCCCTCGCTCTTGTTTACCACCCCCGGGCGGGAGCTGCCCCCCTCGTCTTTATTTACCAAACACACCGGAAAAATGCCACTACCCCCCTATTTCTCATTTACTAGCTACTACCGGAAGGGACCCGGAAGGGAGCCACCACCCTCACCGAAGGCTTTCGAATTCTCACATCACCCAATATAATGCTTTCATCAATTTTCAAACTCGGGATCAAACAACCTTCAACACAACCCTTCACTTATCAACAATCATACTTTGCCCATTAAGTTTCAAATGTACTGTGCTGAAAACCACTGTGAACGTAATACTTATATAACCCGTACTTCAATAGATATAAGATAAGTTCAACCTCGAGTAAACTATTTTTTCGTGACATATACGTGCCTTTTTTGCTGTATCGTATCACGTATACACGCGCTTCTCATGAAATGAACCCGCGTATACCTCTGTGCAATTTTCCAAAACAATTCTAACTCCCCATATGCGCCTTTGTTTAACCTTATCCGCGTATACACGCGCTTTTCATTAAATGAACCCGCATATAGATCTATAAAAGATAAACTTTGCAGAACATATCAGATCTATGAACTTACCCATATTTCTTCAATTTCTTCAACAGGTTTGCGCCAAGTCTTCATTACTTCTTTTAGATCATCCTAGAGATTCATCATTTCAGATCTAGAGATTCTGAACCTTCATCATCTTCATAGGTTCATCATAGATTCATATCTATCAATTAAGAACAGAGTTCAACCATGCAGATATACTTCAGAGTGAAGTATTCATTAAAGCCCAGACACTTGCACACATTGCATTATGATTCTCTTCCCCTTAAATAGATTTAGCCTTTATCAATACCATGAGCCAAAACCACAATAGAACTTTCGATGGTATTCCCTGACGGGATCTAATAGATAATTCAACAGTCATCACCATGGGTCAACACCATGGTAATGTCCCCCTGTTTTATTAATCAGAGCGTGATTAGGGCATACGGGACTTCACATCGAATTTTTCCCGAAAGGTGTACACACACGCTACTTCTTCTAAACAAACCCGCGTCTGCTTTGTGACACACACTTTTTATCATTGTTCGGGCCCTTACTGATAATTCTTTCTCTGGTAATTCTGAGCTACTTGTAGAAAATTAGATTTACTTCATTAATAAACTCATCAAGCATCAAGAAAAACTTCATTAAGTAGGTTGCCATCATCTTCATCAAGTGGGTTGCCATCAATGACAACACTCTGCATCATATTGCCAACAATCTCCCCCTTTGGACTTGATGGCAACCACGATGGTGTTTGATCACAATAGATAGATACATTAAGCATAATGATATTCTCCCCCTATTAAAACACCATGTCACTCTCCCCCTTTGACATCAAGGGAAAAGGGCGGATCAAAAACCAATACAAGGTTGTTCTCCTCATGTAGAAAGAAGAGCGTTGTAGATCTGATGTGCACTGAAGTTACCATGCTCCCCCTGAGTTCATGCTGAATGTTCAAAAATATTTTTCAATGAAGTACATGACTCTATGACTCATACTTACATCAAAGATCCAACCATATGTGACTCAAGTACCCAACCAAGAGGGTTTACAAATTTTGACTCAACTACCCAACCAAGTGGGTTTACACATTTTGACTCAACTACCCAACCAAGTGGGTTTACAAATTTTGACTCAAATACCCAACCAAGTGGGTTTACAAATTTGAACAAGTCCTTACATGACTGAATATTACAATTTTACATCATAGGTCTCAACATGACTTTTACATCAAATTAAAAATATGACTTTTTATAACCAAAACCAAAAGGACTTCAAGAAAGAGATCATATTTTAGAATCATAATGCCAACAATGCATAATACTCAGCAAGGCTAATGCTCCCCCTGAACCTGTACATTAGTTTAATCCTTCATCTCCCCCTTAGCTTGTGCATCCAGATATTCCAAACAACATCATAGATATCAAACATCACTGCAGCTATGCTGAAAAATGTTGACCCTAAGAAAAATTTGTCAGCAACCAACCATACGCGGCTTTCTGTGTATAAACTCGTGTATATACGCAACTGTCTTTCAGGAAACCTGCGTATCCAATTTAATCTTCTGAAATTAAGCAGTTCTGATTTTCTGCATGGCAGAGACTACTCCCAACTTCTGTCTAAGATATTTGAATGCTTCCCTGGGCAGAGGTTTGGTCAGTATATCAGCAACTTGTTCTTTGGAGGGAGCATACTCCAACTTCACTTTTTGTTCAAGCACTTGTTCATGTAAGAAGTGATACTTGATGGGAATGTGCTTGGTCTTGGAATGCATAACAGGATTCTTTGAGATACTGATGGCAATTGTATTATCACACATAATGGAGATAGGAGGACATTTGATTTTAAAATATTGTAAGGTTTGCATCATCCAAAGAAGTTGAGTGCAGCATGATGCGGTAGCCACATATTCTGCTTCTGTTGTAGATAAGGCAATAGAGTTTTGCTTCTTGCTGAACCAAGATACTAACCAGGGCCCCATATAGAATGCACCACCACTAGTGCTTTTCCGATCATCAACATTTCCAGCCCAATCTGCATCAATGTAAGCATGAAGAGTGAGATCAGCATTCTTTGGATACCATAGTCTAAAGTCTTGAGTTCCTTGTAGATATTTGAATATTCTTTTGACAGCCTGAAGATGAGACTCTTTTGGATTAGCCTGGAATCGTCCAACAATCCCAGCTGCATGCATAATGTATGGTTTAGTCCCAGTGAGATAAAGTAGACTTCCTATCATAGATCTGTATTCTGGTTGATTCACCGTGGGAGAATCATCATGAGAACTGAGATTACATCCGGTTATCATTGGTGTACTTACAGGTTTGCATTCTTCCATGCCATACTTCTTCAGAATTTTCTTAAGGTATTTTGCTTGTGATAAGAATATACCATCTGTAGTTTGATGCACTTGCAAGCCAAGAAAGAATGTTAGTTCCCCAAGTAAGGACATTTCAAATTCTTGCTGCATGACAGAAGCAAATTTCTTACTCATATATTCTTCATTACTTCCAAAAATGATATCATCAATAGTCTATCATTTTAAATGTTTGTGTATAAGTTGCTATCAACAGACCCTTTTGAAAATCCTTGTTGATGAAGATATTTGTCAAGACGATAATACCATGCCCTTGGAGCTTTTTTGAGACCATATAGAGCCTTTTTAAGTCTACAAACAAGATTTTCATCATTTCCCAAAATGAATCCTTCTGGTTGTTCTATATAAACTTCTTCTTCTAGATCACCATTGAGAAATGCAGATTTAACATCCATTTAATAAACTTTGATTTGTTGAGAACTTGAAAAAGCAAGAAACATTCTTATGGCTTCGAGTCTAGCTATAGGAGCAAAAGTTTCTTCAAAGTCTATACCTTCTTGTTGAGTATACCCCTTGCAAACAAGTCTAGCTTTGTTTCTTATAACATCCCCATTCTCATTTAACTTGTTTTTGAATATCCATTTAGTTCCAATGATATTTTTGTTATGAGGTCTTGGTACTAATTCCCAAGTGTGATTCTTTTCAATTTGATCAAGCTCTTCATGCATGGCTTGAACCCAACATTCATCTTTGCTAGCTTGATTGACATTGTGTGGTTCAATAGTGGATAGAAATGCCAGATAGCTTGAAGATCCCACAAGAGTCCTTCTTGTTTGTACACCTGATCCCTTGTCTCTCAAGATTTGAGATTCTGGATGATTCTTTTGAACATATCTGGATGGAGTTTTTTCAGATAAATCATCTTCAGGTTCTTCATTGGGTTCACTATCTATATCATTGCTATTTGATGTAGAAGGATATATGTCACCATCGTCTTCATCTATTGTTTGTTTTTCTTCTTTAGGAGCTGCAGGAGACTCATAAATAACAACATCAATACATTCAACAATCTTTCCAAGTCTTTTAATGTAACATTTATATGCTCTACTCCTGGAGGAATAACCAAGAAGTATTCCTTCATCTGCTCTAGGTTCAAACTTGCCAAGTTTTTCATCATTATTTTTGATAAAACATTTGCTTCCAAAAACTTTAAAATGCTTCATAGTAGGAGGATTACCACACCAGAGTTCATATGGAGTTTTGTCACTGTTTACACAAACATGTGCCTTGTTAAGAATATTTACCGCTGTATGTGCTGCTTCTCCCCAAAATGTGTCAGGTGTTCTGGAATCATCAAGTATAGCTCTAGCCATTTGTTTCACTATTCTATTCATTCTTTCTGCTGCACCATTTTGTTGTGGAGTGCCGGCTACAGTAAACTATCTTTTAATGCCATGTTGTTCACAAAATTCAAGAAATTCATCTGAAGTATATTCTCCTCCTCGATCAGATATAAGACACTTGATTTTTAGATCTACTTCATTTTCAACCAGAGCCTTGAAATTCTGAAACTTCTCAAATGCTTCATCTTTGTGTTTAAGCAACCCAATCCAACACATTCTAGAGAAATCATCAATAAACAAGATATAGTATTGTTCACCACGTGGTGACTGTTTCCTCATAGGTCCACAAATGTCAGTATGAATGAGTTCAAGAGGCTTACTTGATGATCCTTCCTTGGCATTGAACTGTACTCTGGTCTGTTTACCAAATTGGCAAGACTTGCATATGATATTTTCAGGTGGAGTAATATTGGGAAGATCACGGACAACTTGAAGTTTGCTTGATTTTTTGATTTGAGAGAAGCTCAGATGCCCCAACCTTCTATGCCATAGCCATTTTTCTGAAGATTTACTCAAGTAACATTGATCTTTGCAGTTCTTCAATACATACAAGTTGCTTGGAGTTCTTTTTCCTTTTATAATTGTTTTACCTGTATCAAGATCACGCACCACACATTATTTTGAACTAAAGACAACTTCAGTTCCTTGATCACATATTTGACTTCCACTTAACATGTTATGCCTTAATCCATCCACATACATGACATTGTTAGCTTTCAAATTTTCTTTTAGAAACACAGACCCTTTTCCCTTAATTATCGCAGGAGTATCATTTCCAAATGTAACCTTCTTTTCTTTTTCTAGAGCATTATATGCAAGAAGTTTGTTTTTGTCACCTGTCATGTGTCCTGAGCATCTACTATCAATGTACCATTGATTTTCTTTCTTGCTTCTCTTGTCATGATGGTTTTGTATGCAACACATTGAACAACTTTATGACCAAAATTGTGACATGAGACACATTGTCCATTGAAGAAGAAATTTCTACGATCATGAAATATTCTACCTGAATTTACCTGTTGATTGATGTTTCTTTGAAAAATATTCCTGTTAGTGTTCTTTGACTTGAGCTAATCATGCTTTACCTGTAAAGATTCTTTATTTCCTTGCTGGGTGGCAGAATGTTGTAAACCAGTTGTAGCTGCTTTTATATAATTTGGTGCTGAAGCCTGAGAAGATTCTCCAGTATATCCAAGACCTATCTTTACAAGAGGAGAATGTTGTACCTTGATAATATCATCCAAGGTTTCAGATCCTTTAGCAAATCTAAGATTCAAAGTTTTTACTTTCTCAAGTTCTTTTCTTAGACTTACCACTTCACATTCTAATTTCTCTTTGTGTTGCTTATCTTCTTCAATCTGATTTTTCAGAGTCTCTATGATTATTTTACTTTCTTCTAAGCATATTTTGAGTTGATTTTTTTCATCAAGAAAATCCTTGTCTTCTAGAGCATCCACAAAGGTATAATTTTATTCTCTAGATTCAAATGCCATGAGAAGTCTAAGATCTTGTTCACATTCATCCTCACTATCAGATATCCCATCACTATCATCATGAGTATAGTAACTTTTTCTAGTGCTAGACCTGTTCTTATTCCTTCTTGCTACTTCCTTCCCTCTTGCAGATGTTTCTTTATAAGGACACTTAGTAGCATAATGACCAACTCTTCCACAATCAAAACATTTGAAAGGAAGCTTACCTTTGAACCGTCCTGTGCCAAGTTGAAGTTTCTTCACAAAATTTGCCTCATCTTCTTCTGAGATATATCCTGATCCTTTTGCTTCTTGTACTTCTTTTCCTTTTGTAGAAGCTCTAAAGAAAACTTCTTTGAGTTCAGATGGTCCTCCTCTTCTCATTTCATATGCAGTTAGTATGCCATGAATTTGTACCACAGTAAGATTTTGAAGATCCTGTTTTTCTTCAAGAGCAGAGACTTTTGATTCAAATTTTGCCGTTAGAGATCTCAAAATTTTCTCAACCAAAGTAGATTCGGCTATTGTTTCTCCTAGATTTCTCGTTCGATTTACAACATCATCAAGACATAAAAAGAAGCTGGCAATACTCTCATCACTATGCATCTTTAAATTTTCATATTCTATTCTGAGAGTTTGGAGTTTTGCACTTTTTAGCTTTGCATCACCTTCATAACTTAGAATGATTTTGTCCCATATTTCCTTTGCTGTATTCAGCTGCATGAATTTGACAAATTCTGCTTCAGTTAGACTTCCTGTTAGAGCATTGTCCGCCTTTGCATTTGCTTCATAATTCTTCCTTTCTGTCGCATCTGTTGGTACTGCAGCCGGATATCGATATCCTCCCTCAAAAATGGCCCATACATCTGCTCCCAAAGACTGAAGATAGGATCTCATCCTTATTTTCCAGAAGATTAAATTGTTTCTGTTAAAGAGCGGAGGTTTGATAGATGCCATTCCTTCTTGATTGCTCATCTTGCTTGATCTTCCTTCTAGCGGCTAAGCTTTTTCAGAAGGACCTGCTCTGATACCAATTGTTGGAAAAATACTGAGACGGGGGTGAATCAGTATTTAGTGCAGACTAAAAACTTTCAACTTTTTCTTTCTTTACAACCCATACGCTACTTTACTGAATAAAACTCACGTATACACACGGATATCCTGAAGAGAACTCGCGTATAACCAGAGATCTAATTATTGCATTTAATCTTTAACTTGGATTATTGCATCATTAATTTATCAGCTGTATAGTAAGCAGTAAACAGAGATAGTAAGAACAGAATAAATCATCACACATAAGCAACACACATGAACACCAGGATTTAAGGTGGAAACTCAATTCGGGAGAAAACCACCGCTGTCGTCGTCTCAGTCTTCAATATTTATTATGTAAATAAAACTTCTTACAACATTGTACTGGCGCAGACTCATACCAGCACGTAGGCACCCACCTGCAGAAGGCCACAACCTTCTCTTGTTTACCAGCCTCTCCTGGAAGGGAGCTACAACCCCCTGCTCTCATTTACCAGCCTCTCCTGGAAGGGAGCTACTACCCCCTGCTCTTGTTTACCAGCTACTACTGGAAGGGAGCCACTACCCCCTGCTCTCGTTTACCAGCTACTACTGGAAGGGAGCCACTACCCCCTGCTCTCGTTTACCAGCTACTACTGGAAGGGAGCCACTACCCCCTCACTGAAGGCTTTGACCCTCAGCACCACTACAGACCACGTTTCATCAATTTTCAAACTGGATCAAACAGCTTCAACACAACCCTTCACCTATCAATAATCATACTTCGCCCATTGCTTCCAACAGAACAATGAAACCACTGTAACCAGAATATCAGAGATAACCCAGACTTCAGAATAGATATGCAGAATCACATTCAACCTTGAGCAACTATAATTTCAGATACCATACGCGCCTTTTGCTAAACAGATCCGCGTATACACGCGCTTTACACAAACTGAACCCGCGTATACATCTGTGCAATTTTTAGAATAACCCTAACTTCCCATACGCGCCTTTGTTTAAACAGATCCGCGTATACACGCGCTTTTCACCAAATGAACCTGCGTATAGATGTATAAAAGATAAACTTTGCAGAACAGACCAGATCTATGAACTTACCCCGATTTCTTCAATTTCTTCAATAGATTTGCGCCAAGTCTTCATTACTTCTTTTAGATCATTCTAGAGACTCATCATTTCCAGATCTAGAGATTTTGAACCTTCATCACATTCATAGGTGCATCATAGATTCAGATCTATCAATTAAGAACAGAGTTCAACCATACAGATAAACTTCAGAGTGAAGTATTCATTAAAGCCCAGACACTTGCACACCTTTGCACAATGAATTTATTCTCCTTAAATAGATTTATCCTTTGTCAATACCATGAGCCAAAACCACACAACTTTTGATGGTATTCCTGGATGGGATCTAATAGATAATTCAACGCTCAATACCATGGGTCAATACCATGGTAATGTCCCCTGGTTTTATTAATTTAGAGCGCAATTAGGCATATGCGACTTGGCACGTACTTTTCCGCATGCATACGCTACTTCTTCTAAACAAACTCGCGTATGCTTTGTGACACACACTTTTTATCATTGTTCGGGCCTTTACTGATAATTCTTTCTCTGGTACTTCTGAGCTACTTGTAGAACATTAGATTTACTTCATTAATAACCTCATAAAGCATCAAGAACAACTTCATTAAGTATGTTGCCATCATCTTCATCAAGTGGGTTGCCATCAAGGACAACATTCTGCATCATATTGCCAAAAAATCATTCTTTTGACATTATACATACTCTTAGAAGATTCAAATGGTCATGCGTTTTCAACCTCGACAAATGGTCATCGACGGTGAAGCAGCACCGTAGTGAAGACCTGTATGAAGATGGCACCCTCACACCCATTATAACTTCCTTTGCCAAAGAAAGATCGTATTTTTTTTAAATCCATGGGACATCACCTTCTTTGAAATACCATGAATTAGAGGGACCAACGCCTGCCTATGATCCTGTACTTTATAATCATGTTTTCTAGTGTTTCTTTTTAGTTTTTGAAGTAATAAGATCTTTCCTAAAAGCCAATTTGTCACTTTGTTTGGATGATATGTTCCTTCATAAAGAAGATGAAACATTTTTAAATATATGCATGGGATATAATAAGTGGGTAATCTTAAGATGCTCCCAATATGGGAGGTTATAAAAGATAGATTTACTTTTCATCCCATTGGAAAATTACTCAATATAGGTTTCGAAGAATTCTGGATCATTGAACATAGGCTCCCCATTTGATTTGAACATTTCTATGAACTCCCCCTTCTCTCTCTCATATGCTCTAAGCCATTCAACTGGTGTCGTTATTGGAGGCCTTTGGGTTCTCTCTTGTTTACCATTGAAAGTGGATGCTGCTCTTCTGTAAGGGTGTTCTTCTGGGAGGAATACCCTGGAGAAATCATACAGTGGCTTTCATGTTTCCTTGGACCATCTAGCTTTAAGAGAAGGTCCACAACATTTACATCAAAATACCCTTTTGTTACAAGACCTGCGAGATTATTGTATACAATTAATATGCATGGCACATTAACGAATATCATGAAGGTCAAAACAATTAAAACGAATTAAATAACTAATATGTCAAATAATAATATTACGTATATAAAAAAATCAATAAATTAAACATGTAATTTACCAGAGAAAACTCCTAAACCTGGATAATCATGTGTCGTGTAAGCACTATGCCATACAACGTAAAAATCCTCTCTACTGTGATGGGTTTTGATACATCATATACATTTATCCCATCCCATAATTCCTTAAATTCATCTACCAATGGTTGTAAGTCAACATCCATATTCTTCACTTGTCTTCTACCAGGGAATATGAGAGCCAACATAAGATGTTCATCCTTCACAGAAAACCATGGGGGGATATTGTTATTGATAAATACTACAATCCAAAAAGAATAGTTGGTGTTCTAGAGGGAATATGGGTTGATGCCATCCATGGCTATGCTGAATCATAGAATTTGTACTTCATCCTTGAATTTTTCGGGCCATGTATCCTCTATATGCTTCATGTCTATTGAATCAGTTGGGATTCACATAAGTCCCAACTCACTTCTGTGTGAGGCATGTCATCCTTGCAACATATCTAATTCTTTGCAACGAAATATCCTTTGAATCCTTGGGATTATAGGCATGTGCCTCAATATCTTAAAAGGATGACCAGTACGTGATTTACCCTTCTTTTTTTTACTTATCATACCTGTCATGCCCACATTTCAGACATATCTCTTTGTCTGCATATTATCCTCTATATAGAATACAATCATTTGTACATGCATGATATGATATGTACTCAACACCCAATATTTTCAACAATTTCTTTGCCTCTTCGCAGCTACTGGGCAAGACATTATCACTCGGAAGAACCTTATCTTTGAATAACCTGTAGTTGGTGATCATGGAAAATATTAATTAATGTACATTAATGATGATATAATTATTAAAGTTCATAAAATTGACCATTTGTAATGTTCATTGTGTACTGATTATATTTCTCAAATTTAAATAAAGGAGGAATTTATGGTAACTTACCTAAAAATTTCCGAGAAACATGCATTCAACAAGCTAAAATTTTCTTTTAAGTTGTACAGTAACATCATTGTCCCCAACTGGGTAGACTTTGACTGACTGCCAGGTCCAAAGAGAGGGGTGGTGGAAGCAAATTTAAGGCTTTCGAAAAAGGTGGCAGTGATATGAGCATCATCCCCTAGCTGATCATCATTTTGGAATGTATCTAACAACATTGTCTCCATGGCAGTCGTATCCCTTAAGTAATCATCCATACCAACCTCTATTTGATTGCCTCCATTTCCAGCTTGTGAAGAACTACTATTGTTGTAGTCATTCCTAATTGGTGAATATGGACGTAGCAGGAATTGAATCGATGGTTGATTCAACCATTCTTTGTATCGTTCCTCTTCAATTTTTTCTCTTAATTCAGTCTTCTCTCAATTTTACATTGTCGTGAGGTGCAACGAAAGATGGTAGGTAGGTCACTCATCATCACTAAAATCCTAATAATTTAAAAAAAATATTTGAACATGATTAGTACAAAATATATGATATCACTTAGTAAGCACGTTGATAATATTGTATGATTAATTGGTTTGACATTGAAATAATTACATTAATCAAATGCCAAACAATTATAATTAATACCATCATTGTCCCAGGATTGTGGCTAGAAGATGCAATATTGTTACAATTGGCAAGGTGAAGCGGTTGTCCATTTTCATCTAGCAAATGCGCCTTGCGGTATGCTGCTCTTGATAAGAGCTTCCAATGTTTTGGAGTTGTTTGAATATTTTGTGCATCTGAAATTTATTCTAAATTTGCATGAACCTTCAAATTTGTATATATTATAAATTTAATTAAGATGTGCATGATTGACATGGATAAAAAACAAAAATTCAATTAGATAATGAAAATATAAATAAAATTTGAACTAAATATTACGTCTCGAGATGGATAGGGATAATTCCACGATGGACTTTGAGAAATATTATGGAATGAGTTGGATTTTGAATAATTTTCCATTCGATATAATTATGATATTTTCTCCCTGCATTTGAGAAAAATCAACAATAAATTTTGGTGTACACACCTAAAATTAATTTCGGTGCCTTAAAAATGGACTTCTTGTTATCGGTGCTAATGTACAGATGACCGCACCAGTGTGTTTTAGTTCTATGCACCGGTGCCATGTTATCAACAAACAAATCGGATGCACTGGTGACGAATAAAAATAAATAAAAAAACACAACTCTATTTTCTTTAAGTGAAAGTAAAAGAATAAATTGAAAAATGGGAGGAAAAATATTTTCAAAAATCTAATTTCATAAAACAATTCTTTAAATAATAAACACTTTTTCATTATTTCACTACTTTTGCAAGAAAATTCAGCCAAAGATATGTAGGAGACATACCTGGAGCAAGAGGGCATGAGAGCACTGTGGAGCAGTGAAATACGTTCAAACATAAGTATTCAGACAATCATAATTCCAAACCTCTGGTGATTCAAACCCTGCAGCATAGAATTTCAAATGATCCTGTGATTAAATTTTATTGTTTTTTTTAACTTTTTCTGTAGTTTTTTTTACGCAGTAAGAAAAATTTTCAATTTGTTTTTCATTTTTAGAAACAAAAGAAAAAATCCACTTTTACCCTAAACCCTTCATTATTCTTGTGTCTACCCTTTCTTATCCCTGTTTCTGTGATCTCAGAATCAGGGCTTTTCATTTTATATTTATAGGGTTTGTATTGCTATATATCGGCCTATGACATCCAACCCACAGGACAACTTGCATATTCGGATCCCAATCCATGTCAGCCCTTGCGTTAATTTAAAAAAAACAGAAATTTTTTTATCGGTGTGCCTAACGTAACCTAATGCACCAGTGCGCTGGATTATCCCAGTGCACCGCACAAGTATTATGTGATAAAAAATTAAGAAACAATTATTTTTAATCAGTACACCATATGTAAAATAGGGCACCGGTGCGCTATTTCATTATGGCGCACCGTGCACGTGTTGTTTCACAAAAAAAATTATTGTGTTAATCGGTGCACCATGTAACATATAACGCACTGCACCAGGTCTCCTAGTTGACAAAGAGCACCGTATGGTGGTCCCTTGTTTGCATGGGGCATTTATGCTACAAAAGCTAACACTAGACAATTTTTATTATTTTGTCTATTTTAATGAGTGTGGTGGTTAACATATAACACACCAGTGCTCCTTGTTGACATAGAGCACCGTACGGTGTATTATATTGTTTGGGAGGTGCGTTTATAAGATCACCATGCACCGACGTCGGTGCGTACACCATGAGTGACGCACCGGTTTCTTGATAATTTTTTTTTTACCTGAAAAGTTGAAAATTTATTTATAAAATATATTAGTGAATATATGGTACATGTTTCATATTGATAAAGAAATGGCTAACAAGAGATCAAGTAACAAAAATACTGATAACACATCAAGAAAAGAAAAAAATGCAAGTTCTTTGTAAATTCTTTACAAAAAATATTATTTTTGAACTATATGTAAGTTTAACTAATATGTATTGTTTACTATGTATCATGCAGAGCCACAACATGAAGAAGCTTGATAAGATTGTTTTTGATCTAGGACCAGAAGAGCATAAAAGCTTGATGGAAAAATTGTAAAAGGATGAATCAGGTGAATGAAAAAATACTATCGATCCAATATGAGTTTCTTTTTTTAATTTTCATTAATAATATACTTAAAATTATTAGATAACATGTGTCAAAAAATCTATTAATTTACATCTGTTAATGTTCTACAGGGAGAAACAACTCAGAAAAGGAATGTTTTTCTAAGAAAAGAAAAAAAATAAAACATGCAAATGAAAATGAATTGCTCTTTAGCTCATCTAGAGTGGTGTTGGAGGTTAACGAAAGGGGAAAAAACTTTTACAAAAGTTTGAGGGATCTAGTGGAAGTAATGTATAGACGTTCTTTCCACTTACAATACAAAAATCAATCCAATGATTCTAAGAACCAAATTTTATCCAAACTACATGAAGAGTTTCCAGAGAATTGGTCAATGAGACATGTCAGACTTTTAATAGCAAAAACATACAACAACAAAAAAGAAGGAATGAAAAAGTAATATTCCTTTAAATGTTTGTCTAGAATTATCTATAAACATCATTTATAAATATCACTTTTGTTATATTTAATTTTCATATATCAATAAAAAAATTAAATAGTTTATTGTCATGTTACATTTTCAAGAAGATTATGAAAATCTAAAAAGATGAATGCGCTGATATCATAAATATGTCATAGAAATGTCTAAAAAGGTGTACAAGGATATGGTCAAAGAAATGGACAAAAAATGCATCGCAGGAGGAGCCATCTCAACAACAACGTGCCTGAAATGTAATATGTAATCATTGAATTTTTTGATCATTAGATATAATAAATAAACAATTTAGCATTAACTATTAATTTTCAAGTATTTTCTTGAAGAAAAGAAAAGAAAATGGAATCCATTCAACACATAAAATAAGACTACAAGGAAGAAAAGTGTTGATATCTAAGTTTGTGAGTAATTGTTACTTCCTTATAACAACTTAACTAGATTTCGTTTTTGTATATTTTAAGTTGTTTTACAAAAATCATCATTGAATGTCTTCAAACAGGTGCTAACATACAAAGAAGAACCATCAGACGAATTGATTGAAATTTGGTTAAATATGGGTTGTGAGTATATGTTCGCATATAAGAAATTAATTGTGGAATTTGTAAGCATCTATCGATCTTGTTTTACTTAGCTCCGTCTATAATTAATAGAACAGATTTTTTTTTATATTAAATATATGATTTTTTATGGGGTCTAAAACTTGTAGGAAACAAAGTATGGAATTGTGACAATAGATGAAATCTTGAAAGATGGCATACTACATGGTTTTGAAAAAATGAGTATAGTTCATGAGTCAATTGTTGCTATGGTATGTCATTTATTTTCGATTTACATTGATGTATATTATTTAATATTGCAATTTTCATTATTCTCACCAATGTATATACACTCATTACAATTTATTTTTATGTTTATATATGGAAGGTGAAGAAGAAGAAAACAATCAACACCATGAACAAAACATTCCTGAAAATAACCCAAGTCATGGAAGTAGCTCTAGCAGTGACAACAATTCAAGCGAAGAATGATGATCATTATGTTTGGATATCAAAGCAAGGCATTATATTTTTTGAAATATTTGTCTGTGAAATCAAACATTTTGTTAAATGTAATGGACATAGTGTCCCAATTGAAAGACAAAGGGATACCAATAACTGCCCCATTTTGTATGACAAAGACTATCTTATTCATATATATATATATATATATATATATATATATATATATATATATATATATATATATATATATATATAATATTTTTTAATTTATTCTATTGCATTCTCCATTGTCGCTGTGAAATGTAACACCGCTGATTAAATTTATGAATGATTAAATATTATAATGAAGATATGTGAAATTTGATGATATGATATAACAAATTAATCCAAACATCACATTCAAATGCACTAATAAAAATTTAATTGATATGAATATTGTTATAAGATATGTGTCGTCATTTGATGAATAATGAATTTAAAAGAATCACAAAAATTATTCTATGATATAACAAATTAATCCAAACATCACATTCAAATGCATTAATAAAAATTTAATCAATATGAATACTTTTATAAGATGTTTCGACTTTTGATGAATAATGAATTTTTAAAAATCACAGTAATTGCACTATCATAGGTCAATGTTTATAAAAAATACAAAATGAACATCGGTGCGTGTCAATTACTGTACACTAGTGCATTTGTATGATACAATTCACCAGTGCATTTCTATGACCTATGGGCACCGCACAAATACCAATACCAATTATAAATCTCGATGCATTTGTGCGATACTGCGCATTGGTGCATTTATGTGAGACTATGCACCGGTGCATTTGTATGACCTATGGGCACCACACAAATACCAATACCAATTATAAATCTCAGTGTGTTTGTGAAATACTGCGCACCAGTGCATTTATGTGAGACTACGCACCAGTGCATTTGTACGACCTATGGGCACCACACAAATCCAAAGACCAATTAGAACGACATCATGCATTGTATCACCAACAATGCACCTGGTGCAATTTTAGACTTTGACGACCTGGTGCATGCACCTTTGACTACCTTGGGCCACCTTTTAGATGACACGCACCAGTGCGTTGACACTTTAGTAGCGCACCGATGAAAAAAAAATCCGTAATAACCTTCTGTCGCCTATTTTTTTAGTTGTATTGAAATTACGTTAAAAGCTCCGTGAAAACCTCCGTAACCGTAAATGGATGTTGTAGAAAATGTTTTTTTGACAATTTTGGCCAATTTTATAACACTAAAAACCTCCTTTATAACCTCTGCTAGAGGGTCTTTTCCTTGTAGTGTGGACTCCCCTAAAATTGGGTATATCCAGGGGAAGTTCTCCATCTCATTTATTTTAAAAATTAATGAAGGTTTACCTCTCTTCTCCATGGTGATGTTTTCTACATTTTTTCACCTCTCGTAGATTGATGCATATCTCTCTCTCTTCTCCCTATCAATGAACTCATGGTTTCATTTTGATGGTTTGTCATGGACGGTATGTGCAAAGAATTATTTATGATTTTATAAGTAAATTAATTGAAATTTTTAAAGAAAATAAAATTGAAAAATAAAGGACCTTATATTTGTATAAAATCCCTTATGTGGTCAACAATGTTCTTGCTATCCTTCCCATAATCACTTCTTACTTCAAATTTCCTCTCATTGTTCTCCCTCATTCACCCTCTCTCTAATTTCCTTCCTATTACTATTTTTGGTCCTTTTAACAACTCTTCTTCGTGACCTTATTCAACTCATGAGATGAATGAAAAAACCTCACGTGTGTTTTTGCATGCTTATTTATTTTAAAAAATTCATAAGGTTACAATGTCACAAATGTTGTCGTAGAAAGATCATGATTAAATATAAAATAGTATTCTTAAAAATTAGTAAAATCCAATTTTATTTCAGATCTACCAAGTTTAGAGAGGAATTAAATTTCTAGAGGTGAAAAAATTTACTCAAGTTTGCACTCAAAAATAGGTTTCCATCTTAAGATATTTGATCCTCTTGGCCCTTGATAGATCTGAATTTAAGATGCATATATGCATAATTTAATATAATGAAAGCATATAAAGTAATTTTATGTGTTATAGTGCACAATAAAGTAGAATTGTAGGTATGTTTGATTGTATATTTTGCTAATAGTTTAGAAATATATATATATTTTTCTTAAAAAGAAGGAAAAAATAAGTATATTTTTCTTTCAAGGAATATAACTTTGCTAACATGTTATTAGTAAAAACCAAAATATGGCAAGTGTGGGCAAGGGGGAGTGAGGGAAAATATCAACCTTAGTATATTCTTCATACTTATGGAGAGGTGCATATTGTTCAAGAGCCTATAATAATCCTATTATACATATGCATCAAGGAACTCGACAAGAGTGTTAAAATTTCCTAGCCACTTCGCAAAAGGAGGGGACCTTATCCCTCAACAATGTGGTAATATTAGATCTTATTCCTTAAAATTCACTTCATCACACTTGTTATTCAAATTTATTCACTTAAAGGCAATTCTATGATTATTGGTTCACTCAAAATGAAGGGTTCAAAGGTAGCTGCGATGATACATTCCATTAACCCTCACATGTAATCCTTGAAGCAACCCTTAATTAAGTAATTATAAAAATTTATGGAAAATATATGTGGGATTTTTATGGCCTTTCCCTTATGTTTTAATGCTAGTGGGAATGGTAGATTTATGCCTAGCTCGAAGATTAAATCCCTTGGATCATTTTGAATAATCTCAAATATCTACTCCTATTTACCATTGTTATGTATCTAAAGTATTTTGGGTGGACATGGTTAGGAAAAATCTTGTTTTCCTCACCTAATCCCTTAATTTGTCCCTTTAGTTTTTCTATCAGGCACTCCCATTAGATTTTAGGTTTGGCTCCTTTTTTAGTGCTACATTCTTGGAATTTTGTTAGTTTCATGAATTCACTTCTCTCTGTTATCATTCTTGGATTTTATTTAAGGGATTTTGTGTACATGATTTTGTTTTTTTTTATATTTTTTTATTTGTGCTATGATTGGGGAGTGGGTTTGTTCTTCTTGCAGGCCTATTTGTCTTTATTTCCTATTTTATTTTTAGAATCCCACTAATAGTGGTTCTCTTTCATTATTATTGGATCAAAATTACAAGGTAAAGGGATTACAGAGAGCTCAAAGAACCTAGAAAATAGCTTAAGTAGCATTCTAAGTCCTTGGAAAATCATGACAATGTAATTGAAACATTGCAAGGAGAGTTAAGGGAATGAGGTTCAATTTCTAGCTTTCATGCAGAGATTATTATGGGGATTATAATAACTCAAAAAAAAAAAAAAACTTTTTCCTTTAAGCCAAACTAGATATTTTGTATTAATTAATTTGAATTGTGTTTTAAAGTAATTAGGTTGTTAAATATATTCTATAAACATCACACCTATCAATTTGAAAGGATCATGATGTAATCCATGAATTTTCAAGTTATACATGTTTTGTTGGATAACTTAGTTAATTTGAATTATGTTTTTAAAGTAATTAAGTTGTTAGATATCTTTTATAAACATCACACCTATGAATTTGAAAGGCTGATGATGTACTACAGGAATTTCCATGTTTTATGTGTTTTTTGGATAACCTTTCTTTATCAATTCGTAATAGAAGAAATATATTTTTATTGTACTCTCTCATGTAGTTTTTTTTTAATATGAACCCTCCTCTCATGATTTAAATAAATAAAATAAAATAAGACAAAATATTTTATTAGCAAAAACAAAACCCTGATAAAAAAAAATAGTACTCATTTTTTCTCAATAACTCAAATTAAATTCCTGAATTGAGGCTTATGTGATTAAAGCTAGTTTGAAATTCATATTCTCGTTTCATCACATTGAGATTATTATTATCGACATTTTTAACCATTAAGTTTGGAACCGAGAATGAACATGGTTCCATTTCCCATCAGGTATTCTGTAAAAATACTCACACTAAACAATATATCCATGCTAATTCCCATCACCACCTTGCACAAAAGTTCAATGCTTTAAATACCCTAACCACGAGAGTGTTGAAAATACCGAGAGGTGGGGCAGGGAGGAGGGGGGGGGGGGGGTGTGGTGAATTGTTATTTTCATTCAATTGTTAATTAACTAGTTAATTTTTTTTCTTAAATATAAGATACCATCACAAAAATAAATAAATAAAACACTAATACACATGGGCGTAAAATCTGATGATGGAATCTAACAATACGGATACATTCGGAAAAATTTTCTAAAGTTAAATGTATTTTTTTAAATCTCGATGGTCGTCGTATATATGACATAATTTCATTTATGGTTGAATATACGATGAATGCCAGGTTGTCATCAGATAATGGTAAAATTTTCCATTAATGGATTTTTTTACTAAATATCATATAAATTGGACATAGTTGCTATACTTGTGATGATTTTAAAAGTTTGTAGGCCTATTATGAGGTTAATATTTGAAGAAAATCACCACTAAAAGTTTGGTGAGGAAAAATACCACATACCATTCCTCAAGGAGGCAAATGAGATGTGGGATCGACATCAGGAGCTTCGAAGGATCAAAAATGTTATTTCCCCTGTAAAATATGAAAGGGCTTGAAGATAAGGAGAATTATAATAAAAACAAACTAAGAATAATTGTAGAGACTATGGACACAGTGAAGGCAGGCATGAATATCATCCATTAGTAAGTTATTCATTATATGTCTTTGTATTGTAGATTGTTTCCATAAATGTTTATATGTATATTGTATTTTAGATTATGCCTTTGTATTGTCTTTGTATTGTAAATGTTTATATTATTTTGGGAGATATTTGACCTATGTTGTCATCATGATGTGGAGAAATATGATTTGATTACTATGGTCAGGGTTGATTAAGGGGTTAGGTCGAGTTAGGGGTTAATTAGTTTACAGGCTTAGGAAGAAGGGTTATTGTTTAAGATTTAGGGGTTAGGGGTTAAGGGCTTAGGGGTTATGGGTTTAAGGGCTTAGGGGAATGGGGTTAAGGTGTTAGGGGGTTAATTAAGACCTAGAGGATTTAGAGTTTAAAAGGCTTTGATGGAGCATTACTAATAAGTTTTTAAAGTATATTATGCACATTTAAAAGATCGACATAGTGAATACAATTTTATGGGAAAGAAGAAAATAGTTATGTAATATATTATAATAAAATTTTATAAGAAAAAATATAAAATATAAATATCATTAACAAATTAATTAAATAAAAAATTGATTAAAAATAAAACTATTACAAAAAAATATGATCTTTTTTATTTAGGTAAGATGATAATTAATAAAAAACTATTTTTTATGAAATGATTACTTAAACAAAGAGAATACTTTATTTACTAAAAGGTTTAAATTTATAAATCGTTTTGATTATATAAAATAATAATTTTTTTGTGTAAACTTATTTTTCTGGTTATAAAATTACATTTTTTAATAAAAAAATTTAATTTAGAAAATATTTTGTTACATATAAAACTATAATTGTGTCTCTAAATCAAAGTGGATTAATGTGTGATAATGAAAAGCATTGTCCATTTTAACTATTTATGGTATGAAAGTAGATTCACATTGATATCTACGGTTCATTGATATCTTGAGCGTGAATGGAATCTATAAAATATTTCCAAAACAAATATATTGAAAGTGGATAATTATTAAAATATTTTACCATTTTTTATAAGTTTTTTTGAATTTGTATTAAAATAAGATAGTTTCAACATTTGGAGAATAACTAATATTATAATGTTTGAGTTATTATTATAATTATTTAATTAATTTTAGTTATAATATATGGTTTATTTATAATTCAGTGGGTTATCTTTCTTATTGGTTAAGTATTATGAATTACAAGTAAGATATTTAGGAATTAATTCTCTAGAGTGTTTACTTAATCTTTGATATTATAGACCTAACTAAATGTTTAAAGAAAAGAGAGTTAAAATCACATTGATTTTTTACCATTATGAAAAAGAGAGAAAACAAGAAGATGTAACGGCGCTTATAATCCTAGAAGATGGTTAGAAAAATCTTTCTAAGGCCAACCAAGATTAAAACTAACTAGCAGCCAAATAAACGTTTTGGGCAATTTTATAAAAAAAGAGTCAAAATTTCTAATTGAACCTAAAATACATTAATTTCCTATAGTTGATTCATGTGGAAAATAAGGAAAAAGGGTAAACAAGAAGTAGTTATCACCTAATTCAACCTAGGAAATGCTCAATCATAACCTAGAAAGCAATTTGGGAAAGATATAAATGATTTGGGTAAAGCATGTAAGATTTCCAACTAAAATTTGAGTACAAAAAGGATGTTACAACCAACATAAAATGAGTTTCCTATATCAAAATTACCCCAAAAATTTAAATTTACATTTCACTATGAATTTTTTCAATTCAGTGATAATTTTTGGGAGGGGATAGAAATTTATGTGCGGTGTTTTTATTTATTTATTTAAATGCAACGATTATGAATTTTATATTTTATAAAATGTTGAAGGACCTAGTCAGCTCCAGTTACATCATCCAAAAACTTTTGAAAATAAAAGTATGAAAGTTTAGAAATAAAACTTTAACAATTTCCCATATTTTAGAATTCCATAAGAGAACCAAATTTAGTGCCCAAAAACTGCAAATTCTTCAAAAAACTCCTATAATCATCATAGTCCTCATTTCCCATTACGATAAAATTATCAAATTTATTTGATAACTATGAGTGAGTCACCAAAAACTATAGTTATTAATCTAAGTCCATGCCATAGAGCCTAGAACTTAGCTTGGTCCTTGGTGGCTTTGCCTAGACCCCAGGAAAATTTTAACTCTTTCTTTTCATTGGGGGAGTGGATAATCCCTACCATTCTTGCCTCCCTAAATTCCATCCCACTACTACCACCCTAAATTTACGAGTGATGTTATGTTCCTAACCAAAATTTGTTTCACTCATAAAATAGAGTCTTTCTAATTTTTTAAGGAAATAAAATGGGACACATGTCTTGCACTTGGTGTTTAAAAATGTTTTAGGTGAAAATGGAATTTTTAAGCCCAAGTGATATAGACTGAATAATTATCTATATAAATTCTCTTTTTGTGATAAGTAAAGGGTCTCATTTGTTCAAATTGTGAGAAAACTTGAAGTAATATCAAAGCTATAATAGTTATAGGAAAATGGTAAATTAATGAAACGTTTGATCAATCATAAATGGTTATTCTTCCAAATTTATATTACTTATTATCACTCATGCAAGGTATAACATTCTATTTTGAATGTCCTTTGAAGTAGGAAAAATGTTGTTATTCTATAGCATTCACTTGCCACTAAATACAAAGGAGTGAGCTTTTGACATTTTGGTCAAATTAACCAAATAATCAAAAAGAAAGAATACCCCATTTTGTGTAGAAGGAGAGATTGACCTTGCACCTTAGTAAAAAAAGGGTTTCCTATGAAAAATGACTTTAGTGGGTTCTATACCACTCACCTAAAGAAAAAATGGGATCATATCTAATTTTCTTACATAGGTTATTGATTTCAAATCTTATAAGTGAAAAATATAATGAAAATACAAAATAAAATGAAACCAATAATTAAGTTAGATCAAGAAACACATTGTTGCCTTTATTTTGATAAACTAACCTAAAAAATATGAGACCAACATATTTAGGAGCAATGATGCAAAAAATAGGAAATTAGGCATAAAAGGGTATAGAAAGAATAATTAGAGACAAACACAAGACCAAACAATAAAGAATAATAAATACTTATCTTCCTCTCGTACATTCCTAGACACATCTATCCACCAACTAATTTTATTATTAACTTTCATTGGGAGAATACCTTTCATATAAGATTAAAATTCCACATTCTTTTCAAAAATATTTTTTTAATTAAAAAATGATTAAAAATGATAATATAAGATCCACCCTTCACTTGTGATAATTGAATATTTGAGAGGAGATGGGGATAAAATACATTTTGTGTCCTTTCCCCTCTCATTCTCTTGCCTTTTGGAAGCCATTATGAGCAATATTATAGTATTTACCTCGAGGTTTCCCTACTTGAACTTAATTGGTATTACCTGGATTCATTGTTATTATTGTTTGAGTCTTGTACATTGAGTACATTTTTAAATGTGATGGAATGAAAAGGGTTTGATGATTGTTAGGTGATTTTTACTATTTTTTTTAACATAATATTAAACATCTTTCTAAACTTCACAAGCTTCATGATCACATTAATTTGTTGTATTTGTTTCTTTCTCTCACCCAAGGTCATAGTTTCTCGATAAATAATACCAACTCCTAAGTACACCTGGCCCTTGCATGGCCAATAACCTATTAACCCCTAAGATGTTAGCCCTTGAGCCCTTATAAACCCCTAAAACATTAAGTACCCCTATCCTTAACCCTTAATTACCCCATCTTAAACCCTAACTAATAATGCTCTAGCCATTGACACGTTATCCCCTAACCCCTCAATTCTCAACCCCTTGTAAATTAATTTGTGGTTCCCAATTTGGGTCAAGAAAGTTGTCATCCTCTTAAAACTTTTGGTCTCCAAGTGAAATCAAGAAAGAATGTGAAATTATAATGATGAATGCAAAATAATATCAATGTGTTTTTTATTTTGGTTGCGACTACATATCTCAGAATGTGTCTCTCTTCCTACATGTCAAGAAAAGTAACATCTTTCCTAAATTTTCTCAACATATTCTTAAATATCTCGATAAATTGCACAAGCATCACCATTGATTTGCTTTGTTTTTGCTCTTACCTAAGTTGTCCTTTTCTTTTTCTTTTTTTTTCCTTATATTATATTTTTAAATGTTTGTATCATTTAAGTATTTTCTATATATACTAAATTAATTTATTGTTTCTAATTATATAGTATAGAGACCTACAACATTGCTTGATGAGGAACAAGTGGTTCTAGTACAAGCCTCTATTTAAGAACATGGAGATAATATTGAGGATCAAGCTAATGTTCCTATGGAAGAATATAATGATGCTAATAAAACAATTAAAGAAGGCGGGGAAAATAAATTGATCCAGGAGAAATTTAATAATGTTGGAATGGATGATGATGGAAACCAGTATGATGGTGCTTATGATATATCTGTACTTGAGAGTGAAAGTCAACCTCTTTATTAAGGCTCAAAAACATCTCTTATCTATGTTTTATTGTTTTTGGTCAACTTAAAGGCGGTGAATTTTTTGTCAAAGAGATGTGTGACACAACTCCTAAGGTATGTAATATATTTTGTGACATTTACTAGAACATGATAAAGTGATTATTTTTTATTTTGTTTTTTATGTTAGTATGTTGATCGTCATTTAATTTGTAACGTTTGGGTGCAATATCTACAATTAGTATTGTTTATATTAACCAATACTATTGATTTTTTATGTTGTAGATTGTTAGGTGAATTTCTATTACCACCCTCAAATGTTTTAGCTTGTATGTACCCAGATTTAAATTCCATTATGAAAGATAATGGAATGGAGTATCAAGTTATTCATGCATGTCCTAATGATGATATTCTCTATTATAAATAAAATTCATCAAAAGAAAAATTCCCAAATTGTGATGAGAGTAGATATTAAACCTATAAAGTAACAAAAAAAGTGCCTCACAAGGTTCTTCATTATATTCGCATAATTCCATATCTGGAAAAAAATTTCAGGTGCAAAATAATAACACAATTTATATATTAGCATGAAACGAAAATAACTGCAGATGTTTTTCTTCTAATGCATATAGATGGATATGAATTTAATAATATAGAGGAAGCCAAATTTTAAATAAAAACCTCGTAATCTTAGGATTTCATTAGAAGTTGATGGTGTCAATCTATTTGGAGAGATCAAATCTATGTACTCGCCGTGGCTCATTTTTGCTATCAACAATAACATTCCTCTGCAGATTTCAATAAAGAGGGCTCACATAATGTTCACAATGATTGTTCCATGTATTAATTCTCTTAGAATAGTTTTTTCTTAACACAATAACATCTCATTTCTCTTGTTTGTTTCATAATTATGTCTTATATTTTTTTGTTTACTCATATATGCTCAATTATGTCTTATATTTTTTTTATTTACTCATATATGTAGTAATTATGTATTGTATGTTTAATCAATTAGGTAAGTATCAATTCAAATATATGAATGTATATATCGAGCCTCTTATCGATTAGTTATTGGACTTATGGAACAATTTCACAATGTATAATATATATAGTCCAATATATGCACATAGGGAATTTGAATTCCATGAAATGATTGTATGGAAAATTCACGATGCCCTAGGGCTAACATTTTTTGTGGTATGTTGTAACGTTACCTTGCACTTCAATAATTTCTAATTTTATGATTTCATTTCATGTATGTTCTTAAATAGTCCCTTCATTGTACATACTTAAAATAATTGATATAAAAATTATTCCACCTCTTGCATGTCTTCAAACAAAGGGTAAATTTTCTTGTCCAGTTTGTGGTCTTAGGATGAAATCTTGTCATTCAAGAAGCTTAGGAAAGGAGGTGTTTTATGAGTATAGGAACTTCCTTTCTAAGAAACATAGGTACCAAAGTACTGAAAAATGTATTTTCAATGGGAAAGAAGAGATTGTATTAATACCACGGAAAATGACACCTTTTGCATGGAAGTTGCAATATGATAGAGTCTCTCAAGGTATGGATTGAATCTACTAAGTATCAATATACATGATATGTTTGGATTATTTATATTTTTATTTCATTTTATTCACTTTACTAACTGATAGTTATTGTTGTTATAACATCTTTAACTATGATTCAACTTATAGGTCATCAAGCCATTAATAAGAAGGCACCTCCACAATGAACGAAAAGTTATCTCAAGAAATTAAATATACTCCCCTACTATGAGCGCCTATAAATTGTTCATTTGTTTGATACAATGCACATCGATAAGAATGTAATAGAGACCTTATGGCTAATATTAGATGGAAGGAGGGATAAAGAAAATACTGTCAAGATTTGTAGTGACATCAATGAGGCTAATAATGCAATGCAAAGTTTGATTCATTGAAATAGTGATGGAGATGACCAAAATATAAGGACCCTTCCATGGTTATTGGCAGAACAACAAATCAAGGATGTTAAAGAGGTTATTGAAATAATTAAATTTCCAACTAGATTTTCTTCAAACATAAAGAATATCCTAACAAAGAAAGGTGAACTAGGTGGGGTAAGAACTCATTATTGGCATGCATTCATTAAGGTAATTATTTTGGTGTATATATTTGAACATTGGTGAAACATATTGTTAGTGTTTTTTTTTTCTACTAATTTGGGAAAAATAATGATCGATCATTATTTTTGTTACAATATGCTCTACCTCTATCTCTATATGACAAATTTGACAACATTGTCAAACAAGTTATATATGATATTGAAAAATACATGACGTAAATGGAGATTTATGTACAAATTCTAATTTGTTCAATAATTTATTGTACAACTTATATTTGACTGCATGTGTTTTACTTGTCATGTACTATATACTTTTTTGTTGAAACCTATGATTTGCATGCTTCATTTGTAAATGGTTGTCATATAAATAAATTAATAAATAATATATAAAGTATTGGAGGAAACAAATTCCTCATCTAATGTGTGAAATGAAAAAGTATATAGCTTCGACATTTTTCAATGCACCATAACACTACCTCATACACCAAGTTGAGGAGATTGAAAAGTGTGGACTTGTACATGTAAGATCGATGTAAATGGTTGAGAGGCAGTTGAAATCACTGAAGGATTTGGTGAGACAAAGAGCATGTCTTGAGGGTTCTATGGTGGAGAGATATATGGTATATCAAACCATGGTTTATAATAGGAAATATAGTCCTGCAATAGGAAAAAGTATTCATGTATTGGATCACATTTGGGATGTCGACTCCATGAAAAAATTTGAAGGGGATAACCTATTGGGGAAAGATAATTGAGTAAAGTTAGAAGTAAGTATATAGTGGAGGTTTATAGTACATTTGAATTTTCTATTTTTATGTATATTGTAATTATTTAATTTTTAGTCTTCCCAAATCGTCCATTATTATGAAGGTATAACATGGTAAATAATTATCTATATATGTGAATTGTTTTATTTTAATACAGTCATTTGAGAGGCCGATGCAATACTTTATACATTGCAAACAATCTTGGTTGATGAAGGTATGGATTGAACAATGAAAAAATCTAATAATGGTAGTTTGTCATGGTATAGTATGTCTACATTGGTCAAAGAAGTTGAATGTAGTGGAGATACTAATCTTACACAGAGGGAAATTTATTTAGCATATGGTTTAGAATATTATCAGGAAAGCATATTCACCCGCACTACTTAGTTTTTTTACAATTATATTGATGCACATAGCATAATTTTTCTTAGTTTTCAAAATTTCCAAGTATGAATATGTTTAAAAATTGACAATGTATTTTTTATGTGTTTGGAATATTGCAATTAAAAAACCACAAGAAAATGTGGTGCAATGGTCGCAAATTTCGTATCAAAAGTTTGGATGAAAGGATGAAAAATTATGACATTCGGATAACTGCAGTATTTTAAGTTATCAATGCTTCCTCTAAAGGTGACATACATCCATAATTATCTGACTATTGATACTATGGTTATATGGATGATATACTTAAGTGTGACTTTAAATCCTTCAAATTAGTTTTGTTTGATGTCAAATGGTTCATGCTACAAATCACGAACATGACCCTGATATACCTGTTATTGAGAAAGCTAATAGATTTACCATGGTTAATAAAAGGAATGTTGAGAAAGGATTAGAGACCTATGTTCTTCCAAGCCAATGTAAATAAGTATTTTACGTACAAGTTCCAGATAAAGCAGGTTGTTCATATCTTGTTGGATATGATCCAAGAGGAAGGCCAATAAAGTATAATGTAATGGAAGAAGATGAAATTGAAGAAGAAGATGATGTAGAGGAGAAGGGGGTTAATTTGTTAGATGAATACGTCAAAGAAGTTCAAGGATATGTTAATTGAGACACTGTTAATTTGGATGAACTAGATGGCATTGACAATGTTTCAGACGAAAAACTTGAATAAGTTGAAACAAATGTACAAGAGCATGTTCCAGATGATGATGATGATGGTGATATGGTGAATCCTTTGAAAATGAATCCTAAAATGGATGATACAAATTATGAGTTGGATGAGAAAGAAGATTAATGGTATCAAAATGTTGAAATGTAGGAGGTATGTATTTATATGTTTTCAGTTGGTTTTTTCTCTTTAGTTCACCTTAAATTTTTATTTTCCTATTTTTTATCATCATATTCATCATCATAATCATCATTTTCATTACGCTCATCATTATCATATCTTTATTCATCATTGTCATGAATTTCATCATCATTTGAATCGTCATCTTCATCATCATCTTCTTCTTCTTCTTCTTCAACGCCATATATATCAATGTTATGTTATAATTCCATGGCCATTCCATATTTAAAACCCTTAATCCCTAAGGATTATGATCAGGGATAGGTGCTAGAGGGTATATAAGTTAATAGGTAGATAGGTTAGAGATTAACAAACTACATTTAACTAAGAAATATATTTTTAGATGAAAATACTTATGGAACAACTATTCCTCTTAAGAATATTGGTAGTGACATCATACCTTTAAACCAAATTATTATTTTTTATAATATGCTACTTATCAAGGATATTCTATTCAATAATGTAATTTCATTGGATAATTTAGTTAAATTTATTCCAAATTAAATGACTAAACTATATATTATGCAAATTCCATCAGCATATCCAACTATAAAAAAACTACATATCTTCCTTCACAAAATAAGAGGGAAGAAACAATACTTGTAGGGAGTCTATTTTCCCTAGATGTTGTAGGGAACTCACATGAGGAGGGGTCAATATTATAAAAGGAGAACTTGGTGGACAATGAAAATATGTTCATTTAATTGCATGATTATCAAATTGTGCACTTAAGGGTAGTGTCTCTCCCTTGTCTTCTTAGGTTCAAACCACATTTAAGAGATGATAAACTAAGGATTATTAGCAATAATACTAAATCAATCACTTATAGTTTAGTTTATCAACCCAAGGATGTACAAACTTAAGAGGAACTAAGAACGTTATATGCACCTACAAAAATACTTCTCATGTTAAAATGGTGCATTTCACACCAGTTGGTAACAACAATTAGTAAGGGTAAAAAGTTGAAAGAATAAAAATTTTGTTGGGAAAGGGACCATTCACAACATGACTATTGCTACTACAGATACCAGTTGTAAGAAGATGATCCATTTTACTGGTAAAATACATGAAGGGGATAATATCACCCACCATTTTCCACTCATGGATGACATACACAAGTATTATTAGCTCAATGAGGTTCCACATCACATGAACCTACTATTCTAACAAATTTGTTTCCTCCACTGTACCAAAAACTTGTGGTGGCTAATCCTTCACCCCCATAAAGGGGAACTGTGGAAGTATCTCAAAATGGGGGTTCTACCTCAAGTGATTTTTTAATTTTATTTATGTGATAAATACATTAATTCACAAACTAAATCTTGCAATTATGATGCATTAGCAAAGTTTCCCATTACGACTAACCCATTTAATTTTCAAACAATTTCCCTCTCCATATAGAGAAGACACATGTTGACCATATTCCATGTTTCCCACGTATTTTGAAGAAGTCCTCTAAAATTTTCATTTCACAAAGGAAGGCATTATTGAATCATAATTAGCACATCGACATATTTGACACATTTCCTTCAAATCAGACCAAGAAATACCTAATGTTGGGCAATTTATTTTTTAGTTAAATTACTTGTTATTAAATTGTCAAACCCAGGGTTTGTGAACTTGCAAAGTATACTTGCACAATATATGCTAGGAATAAAATTTCAATTTAAGAGTAAACTAACCTATTTAAATAATATCAAACATATTCATGAAAATTTTCTAAGATGAATATGCACACACTTTCTTTTCCAAAAGTCTCTAATTCATAACATGGAACTAAATTTTTTAATCTATGAAATTGAAATGACAATTGACATGAAAATAAAATTCCTCTTTTGACATGAAAATAAATTTATTCTAATGATATGAAACTAAATTTATCTTTAAAAAAAATAAAGTAAATATATATTAATGATTGTAAAGTAAAGACTTGAAAGTAAATTTAATATAGAAAGCAACAAATTCTATACTAAGAAAGCATTGAATTCTTAATCTATGAAATTTGAAGGCAACCTATTCTCAAAGAAGTGAGAGATCACTTGAAATTACTAATGTGTGAAATCTCAAATTAGAATAATTCATGAATATATATCAAACAATTTGAAAATAAATGAATATATTAAATGAGAGAAATAACTCTTAACTTGAAAAAGAACATAAATGGAATGAGAATAAAAGAATGTAAGAAATCCATCTAATCAAAAGGCTTAAAATAAACATAAAGGAACTAAAAAATAAAACATTATAATACATCCCATACTCATTAGGTGTCCATACCAAAGAGCATGAGAGGTGGAAGGTTGAGAAAAATCTTGATCAAACACCAAATGAAGGCACAACAATATCAAAGTGAACTATAATGATATTCATTACATCAATCATAAATATAGTGCCAATCCTTAACATTGAGAACACTACATTGAAGCATGAGCATAACTCTCAAACCTTTCACACCTTTTGAGAGGAGAAGACACTCCTAATTATACAAAAACTAAGATAACTAATCCATAAATTTATATCCACAAATATCTCGTGGTTATAACCATGTGTTGACATCTAGAAATTAGCATCTCCTCATAGCCTCTCACAAATATCTCCTAGCTTTGATAGGAGACACTTATGAAAACTTCCATGATATTTATATATTAATTTTTCTTAACCAATGATCTCAAATATTCCTCAAATATTCAAAAGTTTGAAGATGAAATTCGAATTTGAGACTTAGATGCCAAATGTGATTGTCCTAGAATCTTAAAATGTGCTTAGACACACCACAAAACTCATCCAAATTTTATATATAAGTGAATATATGTTATTTTTGTAATATTTAATCATAAATTCACTCAAAATACCAAAATAAATGTATTGGAAAATAATGTGCCTAAACCCATATTTAATTATGAAGATGGTCTTAGTGCATGATTATGGAGCTGCAGAATATGGTAGATTCTGAAGCAATGTGAAATAAAATATGGTTGAATGAATGATATTTTGGAGACCCAACATTCCCCCAATTGAATATGTTGCATGTCATCATGCAACTTTGCATTGATTATCATGGATTGTAGCTTTTTATGAGGTAGAATATTAAGTCATTCTGTGACTTTGAGATACTCTTCTAGACTTGCATCTTTTGAAAAGTCTTATTTATCTGAAATATGTCTAAGTGACAACACTTATGGTTGGTTCTTGTGTGACAACCATAATTATTTCAAGTGTTGGTTCTTGTGTAGCAATACTTTTCTTTATTATTTTTCTTCTTTCTACAACAAATAATACTTACTAAATTTATTCAAAATGAATGCCTATTCATAAACATATCAATCAATCCTTGCTCATAATTTGAATCTTTTACAAAACATGTCCATATTTAGAGATAGCAACAACATTAAATTGGGAGAAGTATGTTGGTTAAGAATGTATGAGGTTATGGAAAATGGAAATGAGAAATGATAATGAATATCCTCTCCCCAACTAAAAGTGTTTTTTTCTTTTGAGGATGGGGAAAGCAATGTCACATGGGAAATTTTCCAAATGCATGTATTTTAGCATTCAAGGAATTAATGATTAAATATTATAAAACAACATACCTTCACCAAACTTTAATAAGCTATGCATGTGTGAGTTCTAGGATATTACTGTTGGATCATGGAATGTAAAGTAAAATTTTATGTTTTTCTTATTCTTCTTTTGGTTGCATGAATAGTGGATGAAATATTGCAAGTGGAATATTTGTGCCTTATTATTGTTGAAACTTATGCTACCACTATAAGTTTTTCAAATCATATAGTCTTCATTCACATCAGCATCTTGGCATAATTCTTTTCTAAGTGAGTAAATTTTGTTGATGTCGAACGTAGAAATAAATTATTAGATTACCGGCCATTAATAAATGTTGTTAACCAACATGAGAATACTCACCATTAATATCAATAAGAGTTAAGATGCTCAAGTACATCTTACTAGGTAGGAATAGATGGGTTGGAGTCGAGTCACCTAGAAGATCCAACAAATAGGGGACAGTGTTGTATTCACTACGTTCATTGGTGAGAGAACTTGTCATTAAGGCATGGAAGCCTCAAGGTACTAAAAAGAACTCTAGTCTCAAACACAAATAATGTGCTGAAGTCAATGGGTCCAGACTTGTTAGAAGGAGGGCCTTAATGAACCCCCCATCATCTAGCACGAGTATAAAACAATGATTTAGAGGACCCTAGATGAAATATTTGCACAAGAAGGATTTATTAGGAAAAGAGGAAGAGGGATATGAGGTAATTCAAAACTGTAGGTCAATAGAATGACTTTATTCATGGGTTAGGGCTGAAATGTGCAATAGTAAAATATGAAACGTGTAAAGGGAAAATGGTTTTGAAGTCATGATCTAGTATTGGGAAGATGGAATTCATAGATGGATTGTAAGCTCAGAAAAGAGTAAAATGAATGAATATCAATGACATTATGGATGTGATATGATATGGACTTGAATTATTCAAAATTTCATTGAGATATGGTCTTCTGAAATAATTTGGTTCTTAAAAAACACTTCTGCATAGATTGATCTTCTTTAGTCATCCCGGAACCTGCAAAATATTAGCACTAATCTGCAATAGAATGTAAGATTATTGGAGGAGAGAGGTGATAAGTCTCTCTTTATATGATATATACACAAACAATTCATAAATAATTCCAATAATACAAATTCAAGGAAGATTAAATAAAAATGAAATGCACTTTTACTTGTGAGGAAGTGGTGCATCTTAGACTGCTCATCAATGTTTCATTGATAAATTATTCATTTGATATTTTTTTAAGTGATTCAAAAACCAAATTGGTGTATATTCATATTAGGAACATGTTTTAATGATTTAATGCTTTTTCCAAGTCCAATTGTTGTAAAATCCATAAAAAAATGACCATTTTTTATTGTCTGAAATGCTAATGAAAACTATCTCATTAGGAAGTTTTCATCGATATATTTCCAACACCACTTGAATTGCATCAAACATACGTCATATGAGAAAGTTATAGTTGTTTGAAATTTTAGAAAAATAGTAAAAATGGAAGTATGGGTGCCACATGGTAGTAGCAGAAGGTACCACGTGGAAGCACCATAAGGTGCTACTTGGATTGTATAGATATGATGTGGAATGATGACCTGACATATGATGACATGGAAATCATGACATAGCAGTGATGTGGACTACTGACATGGCAATGATGTGACATTGACCGACCAACTATTGATGTGGCACACTGAGTTGGCAGTTGACTGAGCAATGATGGTCAATCACTGATGACCAATACTATGTTTCCACGTGGACTAATGAAATGTCGCCACATGGCAGCGAAATTGTTTCCTACTTAAGGTTTGTCAAAATCGTTGATTAGTTAAGGAATTATGGCCTTAATCAATTTTGAACTCATGACCTCTGTTTTACAAATTCCAAGGCTTACCAATAAACCAAAATTAAAATTTATGAAATAAAAGCCATAAAAATTTTATTTAAATTAAAAAATATTAACTATTCAACAAAATGACTAACTAGGTAACAATTTGGAAAACAACCAACAAAATAAATTCAGGATTTTTGAGAAACATTTCAAGTGTCTAACTTCTCCTGACACCTGTCAAACAATTTCATGCCACCAAAATGTTTGATTTTCAATTGAACTCATGCTCTTTCCAAAAAAAATGGACCTCACAACAATTTATTCTACAAAAAAAACATTGAAGCAAAAGAAAAACTCAGAATTTATTTTGTTGCAGGTTGAAAGCATGGAGAAATTTTTTTGACCCTTCTCTCTCTCTTTGCAAATTTCTAGATTGAATTATTTTCTTGACAAGAAATTTTTTTTTAATGGTTTTTGATTACACACACACACACACACACATATATTAAAGATTTTTTTTCTTGGCCTGTGGACAGCTGGTGCTTTCAGCCCTCTTGGTATGTGTTATGCCTTGGGTTTGTTTGGGGCAGTCGTGGCCTACATGCATTCTCAATCGACCCTTGGGCATGGTCAAAGCATATACGTATGGCCATTTGGGCCATAAAACGTATTCATTTGTTTTTTATATTTATATTTTTTTAATTTGTTTTTTATTTTTAAATTTGTTTTTTTTTTAATGTGATATTTTTATTAAAAAAAAAACATGTTATTGATTTGAAATTAATATTTTTTTTTTAATTTTATTTTTTTTTAGAATTTCAAATATATATATATATATATATATATATATATATATATATATATATATATATATATATATATATATTATTTTTTTTTTTAAATAAAAAATTTGTTCTATGATTTTTTTTTTTAACTTAAAAATAGAAAAACCTATTTATAAATTTTTGTGAAAATTTCATTAGGCCTTTTTTTTTCAAAAATAAATCAAGATTTGAGACAAATTTATTTGAAATTTGGAGATCATATGTTAAACAATTTTTTTCTTCTCTTTAGAATCAATGATAATTTTAGGTCTCTTAGTCATTTTTTTAGATGTATGAATTTTATTGTGAAATTTCAAAGCTAATTTGTCCAAATTTCCTTTCTGATATTCTAGGTTGCAACAAGGTGCACGAAGAGAGCATACTCATGATTATTGTTAGTGTGAATAACAAAGCTCACTTTAACTGTGCATAAAAAACAACCCTAACATCAAAGATGACTGTCAATTTCTTTAGATCTGTAGTTAGTTGAATAAGACAAATGCTACAGAAATGCAGATCTATGTAGTTAAAAGACATTAAACAACAAATAATAAGAGTTGCACCATGCATCCAATGAACAAGACAAGAATATTTTTAAAGAATTTTTGTATTTATGACACCTGGGAAGGAAACATAGAAAGATGTTATCAGTCCCCCTCAAGAGGATGGGTTCTTGTATGTCCTCAGTGCTTCAGATCTAAGATCTTTCTCTCTTGATGGTGTAGAAAACCCAGACAAAAAATGGAACTCAAAGGAATCTCACAAGAAAAATGGTAGCAAAATATGGCAATGATTGATGATCAAAGTCAAACCAAAAGTATAGATCCAGAGTGATCTTTAGGCAACAAAAGGTAGTGAGTAAATGGAAAAACCCTTCTGTTTATAACAAAATTTTAAGTTAGTCTAGATATTGGTGCATAATTAAAATATTATTAACCAAATCTAGATTCAAATTTTATGGTATATTTTATTATATTTGTTGGAGGGGAAAAGAATTTGAATATGGTCAAATCTGTTTATTTGTAAATAATAAATAGATAAATAAATGATTTATTTATTATTTTAAGAATGTAGTTGAGTAATAATTAAATAAATAGTGATTTATTCAATTATTTATAAATGATTTAGAAAATTTAACAAGGAATATAAATAATGTTTTAAATAATTATTCCCAGAAAATAATAAGATAAATAATGATTTATCTAATAATTTTCCTGTTTTGGGTTTAATATGACTAGGAATATTAATTAAACTGTTGTTTAGTTAATTATTCCTTGAGGAAAATCAAATAGATATGGATTTGTTCAATATTTCCTCATGGGGTTTCCTGTTTAGACCATAAACAACTTAATAAATTAAGGATTACTAAGTTATTTTTCATTGTGAAAGAAATTTTACTTAGAGTAAAATTGGTCTTACATGGTGTACTTTGGTCCATCTAATAGTAACAGGTTATATGACCAAAAATTCGTGTAACAAATTGCCCCCCAGCATGTGAGCGTTAGGAGATAATCGTATGACTGAACTATGTTGTAAGAACTCAATCATTAGACACCGAAGGGAAAGTCAGAGAGAGAGAAATATAAGGTAGAATAAAGTGCTAGGGGACAAGACCGTGAGGAGGAGAGAATTATAGGTGTGATAAGTCTCTTTTATGAGTGAGTACCTATTCTACAAGAGGCAGGGGAGGCATACCTATGCCTGCCGAGACAAAGTACAAAGAATAATGCGTCCAGTAAAAAAGAGACTAAACTATATAGTACATGCTGGCATATACATGAGCCAGATAAACATATGATAATGGATCCCACATACATACTATGCCTGGGATAACAACCAGGACTTATACAATAATATCTGAGTACATGGGATATACGTAAAACCAAAGAGGCCCTATAAACAAGAGAGGGCTCTAAAAATCTGGATGATAAATGTAAAATAAAAGGCGTTGAAAGCAGCTAAGGGTGAATTCACCAAATCTATGGAGCTACATCGAAGGTTGTAATGAAGAGGTCATATGGGCATGTGGGGGGCTACCTGAAGGGCCACCCCTTCATGATGTCTGCAACTTCTCACACACACCTGAGAATCATCAGTACAATCTGCTGCATCACTGAACCGTCAAGTATATGGATCTCAATCATGTCGTAAGGAGATGGATCTGAGAAAAAATCAAGTCAAAGGGTGATAAGGAGTCCCTTTTATTGATCTGAGGCACCGAACAAGAGTGGAAATTGGAACCAAGGTACATCACCCTCTAGACCTATCTTCTGGAATGAATGAGTTGATGTTGACAGAAGGAGGTCCGCCCTAGGTGAGGAAATAATGGATCCTCACCTAAGGCGTGAGAGATAATAGTAGAGAGACTGATAGACTGACACTAGGAATGATGGTGGAATGGGGGTACTGAGAAGCGGGCTGACGGCATCCCTTGTCAGAGCATGAAGGGCATGGATGACCTAGCAGCAACTGACACAATATCAAAGGGGATAGGGGAAAATATGACTGAAGGCCAAAGTGTGCGACACGAGAGAGGGAAAAAGAAATGAAGGATGGAGGACTGTGAATGGATACAAAGGGACTTGGGATAGACTCCATGAATGTGATGATGACTCTACTCGGATGGTCTAAACAAGGGCGACTCGATGATGTGGCCACACAGAAAAGGGTCCAGTCGGGGCTATAAAAACATGAGTACAAGATGGTTACTCACAACAAAAATCGACACAATCATGGACAAGTATGGAGGAGAAGTGGTGCCCCAAGTACAAGTGTTGCAAGTGGAGATTCTATTTTGAGGAGTGGTGGAGTTACCCTTCTAAAAAAATGTGTCCAGGTGAAGTATCAAATCATAGAAGACTAAAAGATACCCATTTGAGAGCTCGGTGAGAGCTTTCCAACGATGTAGAATGTTTGATCACAGTTGGCGAAAGAAAAATTTGGGGCTTTTCTTTTAATAATGATTTTTCCCTCCAATTTGATTCATTTGCATGTGTAGCTATGGTGAATGTAGAGAGGAGAAAAGGCCCTAAATCTTGCGGCGAATGTAGCGGAAAAACCAACCGTTGGAATTGAGATCCGTTAGTTGCAAGTAAGAGGCCTAGCCATAATTTTTTAATTCAGGGGATTAAAATTCCATTTTAGGCACCCAAAGCTCATGAACAGACCAAGTGACACTTTTTGGGGTTTGTTCTGCAACCTGGGTAGCAGGTACTGGGCAGTAAACTGCGATCTGTCCCAGGAAATGACTTGAAAAGTGTGACTTGTCAGAGAAAGGGGGTTTCAGTGTTGTTTTTGGCTAAGAGCTGGGATTTTTATGGTTGAGGGGCATAGGTGCCCCCAAGCATGTTATGGTCATGCAAAAATGTATTTAGGAAAGGGGGATCTAAACACATTTTTATGATGTGGTTTGCCATTTGTTTTTGTTATGGTTATGCAGTTTCAGAAAGGGAATGGAGGATTACTAATATTATGGTATTGCATATATGAAGCAAATGGAATAAGTTTCGGGGTTGGCATACATGGTTTCACTATCACAAAGAGTGGATTTGGATATAATGAATTGGTGCTCACCTAGAAAAAACACAGGTTGGTCAACAACAATGTCTAGGGGACCAGGTTGCTGATGTAAGATGAAGGAATGATGAGGGGTATCATCCCTAGAGTGATCTGAAGTGATATGGGACTCTAGAGGTTATTCTAAATGGGGAAGAAGAATTGTACTAGAGTCATCATGACCAGATACACTAGGAGAGTTGTGGAGAACTGCTTCTCTTGGACTCTCAAATATGGGTTCCCCCTTACCCAAACATTGGGTGTCAATGTAGTGGCCACAAGGTGTATGTGGTTTGAATGCATGGGTTCGATGTAAGAGGGGATAGATAAATTCAAGGGTGGTAAATTCCTCCATAATTTCATCATTGTAATAGAAGATGGGGTGACTGGTGGAATAAATACCACCTAACGTGACGAAGTTACCTGACTCATCATCATGAGAAGAGAGGTTCACACGTGCATCGTCACGGAGGGTGACCAAAAAAAAATTAGATGAAGGATCCACTGATGTTGAGCCTAGGGTGATCGCTGAAGGGAGGTCAAGCAAAACAGAAGGGGAAGTCCCAGGGGGTCTTCCACCGTGGATCTCATAAATGATGATAGGTATAAAATGGTAGCCGAAGACTCTGTCATCTAGACATCGGGAGGGGGAATGTCAATGGGAGCAGGTAGGTACTTTGGTTCTACCGAAGTAGAACTCACAAACAAGGGAGAGTTGAATTTGTTGCGCTTGGCCTCGAATTGGCAGACCACTTCTAAAGAGGATTGGTACTCTTCAAGGCGGGGATAGAGGTGAGTATAGTGTCCATGGAAATCACATAAAGCACAAGGATGATTTGTGTGCAAAGACTTGAGTTTCTGGACTAGATCGGGTATAGTGACATAGACCTCTGGGATATCAGACTCAAGAAATGTCTCATTGACCATGGGCTTGAGGAAAGGTAATTTAGGACAGGTATGGGTGGCATGAACAAGAACATCACACAAAGCACGCCGAGTGGTACACTTTGGAGGCTAGGGAGGAGTAGGGGTTTTCATTGCGGCCTTGTCTTTAGGTGCCTTCTTACGAGATTTTACCCCTTCACCTGAAGCTACCGCAATAGGAGGAGGTTCCTGTTGAGGTGGCTGAGGCACGATAGAAAAGGGAGGGGTCATGGGGACTGGTTGAACCAAGGTCAAAGCAGCATAAGGTTTGGGCTAACCAGTCAGGATGGCGACTGGGGGATCAATGTACTAGACTGGGATCCCCTAAGTTAGTTTAGGAAGGGATAAGGTAGCCATAATAGGTATCAAAAATACTCCAGGAGGGGGAGCTAGGAACGGTATTTTACCGAAGGGGTAATGGCCAGGCGGGACATCTCCAAGATGGTTAAGGCTAAGAGGAACCATGACTGGAGGGTAAAGAGGCTCATGGATACTAGCTCCAGATGAGGGGCCTTGAGGAGGGGGTCTTGAAGGCTGAGTTGAGGTGATAGGAGCAGGTTGCAGAGGGCGGGGCTACTGACTAGTCGAAGAGGGTTGTTTGAGGTTGGACCGAGATGATTGCATCATGCAAATGTTCGACGAGATGGGATCAAGGACAGGAGGAGAAATACCAGGGAATGAACCAAGCAAAGAGGAGCCTTTGTAAACTCTTAGTGAAACACTGGTCAAAGGTTCGACTATTTGTTTATTGGCCACCGAAGAGATGATGGACTCAGGGGAGGTCTGAGACTTCATTTCATAACATGTCAACTGGTCAATGGTGACAATATTTCCATTGTGAGGACATCACATCTTACGGTGAACTGTAGATGGGACATCAGACATCACATAGATGTATCTATGACCCAATATAATGTTGTAATCTAAGGGGGCATCAATGACTTCTATGTCAACACAAACAATCTTGCTTGTAAGAGTAATAAGACAATTGCGAAATAGGCCAATGGGCTGGGAAGAGTGGTCATCCCACACTTGGAGGGTGATAGTGGAGGGGGCCAACTTAAGAGATCCAAGTTGTTTCCAAACCAAAGTGGACATCACATAGGTGGATGCCCCCTCATCAATGATATAATGGGAGACGTTGGCATTCCAGACCTTGATGGGGATTTGGAAGGCGATGGAAGTAGGATGGGGATCATGTTCTGACTGGTCAACATCAAAGACGATCAAATGATCATCTGAAGGATCCACAGTGCCCATGGCAGCTTGTAGAGATTTTCATTGTGAAGGGCATGACAGGAGGAGTTCCAGCATTGAGATTGTAGCAGGAGATTACGCCAAATCATCTACTATACTATAGGAATGGGAATCTTTTCCAGAAGCAACATTTTGGCATAATGGTCCCTTTGGGATCTTGGGATAAACCTCTGCCTTATACTAAGGGATCTGTAAAGGACAATTGGTTGTTGAAAGAGGCTTTGTAGAACCTAAAGAAGGGGGCTCGGGGGCAGATATAGCGGGAGGCTTATGGTACTGACGGGACCGAGTCTGAAGGTTGAGGTCAATGGTAATGGGTTGGTCAGAGTTCATCATGAGAATTTGGTAATCAGAGGTACCAGATGGAGGAGGTTGAGTGGCCACCTAAAATTCAGGGGGTTGGGTAGCCACGAATCCTTGTAGGGGGAAAGGATTGGTAAACACAGCTGGCTAGATAGGTGTAGCACTGGGAGGAACCAAAGGGGAGGCTTGTTGTCCTCGTGATGTTGCTTGAGTCTCCCACATCTTACACATCTGAGGTAAAAGAGGAAAATCATGGGTGTAGTGACGGTATACACCGCAACAAGAACAAGGGTTATTCGTGCAAACAAGCTTGTCTTGCTTGGGTTGAGTTCCCTATTGTTGGTTAGCAGTGTTAGGTGCATTCCCTTTGGGATTAGGTCATGGATTACCTGGGGAAAATAGATTTTGGTTGCCTTTCCTCTTCTTTTTGGAAGTAGGAGGATTAGTCACGCCTTGTTGTGCTTACACCTGCCCCTGGGGGGTGGTGGATGTTGTTGCGGGGGTTGAGAAAGAAAGGGAGGCGGGGGTGCTAATGCTGGAGGAGATGGAGCACTAGGCTGTGGATACGGATAATAAGTAGGTTGGGAAACATTGTGGTAAACAAGTTGGGAAAAATGAGGAGGCACATCATATCCTGGATACATGCTACCGGGAGGGGAAAAAGTGTTGGAGGAGCTGGCCCCTCCTTGAGGAAACCCATAACCCATGGGAGGATGAGTGTACAGATGAGAAAGGGCTCCAATGATACCATCAATGACATGGGATACCATCACTGCGTTGGCACCACCAGGTCTAGGGAGATCAGGTAAGATGATATAAACATAACCAGACTATGCATAGATCAGGTCATATTTTAACGTAATCTAGAGAGCAGCTTCTTCGGTCTGAGGGAAATAAGATGCAACATCTTTGCCAATAGCAGGCAAAAGGGATCTTAGAAACTAGTCCATGTAGACACGGTCTTCTAAGGTAGGAACTCGACATAGGCTCTTTCTTCTTTGCCATTCCTGGACATGATTGGATAGGCGGGTCGCAGACGATTGACAGAAAAATGCCAAAAGTTACCATAATGGAGGGGAAGCTAGAAGTAAGACAGAAAATCCCGAGCAAGAGTCGCAAAAGTAGTATGAGAGGAGAAGGCCTAGTCAACATACCACTTAGAAGCTTCTCCAGTAAGCATACACTGGAACAACCGAAGATTGACAGAGTCATCTGTGATGGATTTATATGAACACCACATATGGAAAGATCAAACATAGTTTGTAGGCTCTTCTCCAGCAAGACCTTCAAGCTTGGGGATGTCAGAAGGGAGCTTGGTTGGCATAGCAGGCCAACTAGGATCATGGTGTATAAGGTCATTGATCAACTGGTTAAAATCGGGAAGACTAAGACCTGCCATGTAAGGGAGAAAGGGAGCAGCTGGGATAGTTCTTGTTGGAGTCCCACTAGTAGTATTCCCAGCATTATGGTTGGGGCTACCACCAATGTTAGGTCCTGAACTAGACATGGTGAAGGTGACAGGAGGAGAGCTGGGGATAGAACTGGAAGGGGAACCCAATGAACCAGAAGCGGAGTCAGAATGAGGACTCAGTGGAGGACTAACTCGAATCCTACGTGGAGGAGTAATTCTTCCTAACAGAAACTGAGGATGAAGGCCAAGAAGTCTCTGTGATAAAAACATTGGGGGCGCAAAGATGGAAGAACAAACACAGATCACAAAAGGAAGAGAGACCAACAAGGGCAAGGAGGGGCGGAATCAAATGATTACAGTGTCAAAACAAGGGTAGAGAGGTGCAGGATCAAATGATTACAATGTTATAGTCTTGGCCTGCCAGTGTAAACCAGACACTCTTCACTTAGGGTGTGTGTGTAGAGAAAAAAGAAAAAAGAAAAAGTGTGTTGTATAACTGTAAATAAATCTGCAAATAACAGTAAAGTGAATTGAATATAACAAAAAATAAACAGCTAAAGATGCATCAATCTAAACCCAAGGAAGCAGGCTTCTCAACAACTAGTCTATGGGTGGGAAAAAATGTAGTCAAAACACACCAAAATAGCCAATGGATCTAAATTTGGGAGGGACAATGATCTAAAGGTCAAATCTGCTGGAAATAGGTACAAAATACAGCAAAAAACCAGAGGGAAAAGTGCTACAAATGAGGTGGAAAAAGGTTACAACCTGAAGGGAAACAGAGGGGACCCTAGAGGAGGACCAAACAAAACTAAAATAGGTGTTTTGAATGGATGAATAACCAATATGAAATGGATCTGAAGGTACAGGATCAGATCTGAAAAATGGTTGAACACACTGAAATCTCAGACGACCTAATTCAGCTAAACTCCTCCTAGAAAGGTGGAAGCGTATTGAAGCCCTAGGGGGTTAGGTTCCCACTTCGACGAGTAAAACAAAGCAAGTACAGGTCCAAAACAAGCAGAGACGAAGGTCAAACAACCTTGAACAGTAGCCCAGACAAACCCAAAAAAATCATAGAAAAATTCCCGCAAAATGTACAGGTCACAGTTTCTGACCTGATTTTTGCAGAGGTCGCAGGTTTGAGGCTATTTTCTGCATCCTGAAGGTTGAGGTCATAGGTTTTGGCCCAAAAATTGCAACCTGCACTTCCGAAACTCTCGAGGACAGTTTTAAAAAAAAAGAGTCATCTTAGCTATGGTTGATGCCTATAACCCTAGGGTTTGAAGCAGTTGGTCATGCAGGGATATGAAAAACGATAGTGGTCGTAATTATAAACCCTTATGGAGTCGCCAGTTGTTAGTGTGAATTCTAATCGCAAGCATACGAAAAAAGCTCACTTTAGCTGTGCATAACAATTAACTGCCCTAACATAAAAAATGACTGTCAATTTCTTTAGATCTGCAGTTAGTTGACCAAGACAAATGCTACAGAAATCCATATCTATGCAGTTAAAAGACATTAAACAACAAATAATAAGAGTTGCACCATGCATCCAATGAACAAGAAAATAATATTTTTAAAGAATTTTTGTATTTATGACACCTGGGAAGGGAAGGGAACATAGAAAGATGTTACCATTCCCCCTCAATGGGATGGGTTCTTGTATGTCCTCAGTGCTTTAGATCTAAGATCTTTCTCTCTTGATGGTGTAGAAAACCAAGACAAAAAATGGAACTCAAAGGGAGCTCACAAGAAAAATGGTAGCAAAATATGACAATGATGGAGGATCAAAGTCACCAAAAGTATAGATCCAGAGCGATCAATAGCCAATAAAAGGTAGTGAGTGAATGGAAAAACTCTTCTATTTATAACAAAATATTGAGTTAGTCTAGATATTGGTGCATAATTAAAATATTATTAACCAAATCTAGATCCAACTTTTATGGAATATTTTTATATTTGTTGGACGCAAAAAGAATTTGAATTTGGTCAAATTCTATTATTTGTAAATAATAAATAAATAAATGATTTATCTATTATTTTAAGAATGTGGTTGAGTAATAATTAAATAAATAGTGATTTATTCAATTATTTATAAATGATTTAGTCAAATTTAACAAGGAATATTTTTTAAATAATGTTTTAAATAATTATTCCTAGAAAATAATAAGATAAAAAATGATTTATCTAATAATTTTCCTATTTTGGGTTAAATATGACCAGGAATATTAATTAAACTATTGTTTAGTTAATTATTCCTTGAGGAAAATCAAACAAATATGGATTTATTCAATACTTCCTCATGGGGTTCCCTGTTTAGACCATAAACAACTTAATAAATTATGGATTACTAAGTTATTTTTCATATTGAAAACAATTTTACTTCGGGTAAAATTTGTCTTACATGGTGTACTTTGGTGCATCTAATAGTAATAGGTTAGATAACCAAAAATTGGTGTAACAATTATCATGTTTATTTATTCATTTAAAATTTGAAAAACAAAGTAAGAATAATTGATCTCAAACCTCAAATTTTAGCTCTATAAATTCCAGTTTTTCTCCTTCTTCAAAAATATCCATTTTACTATAAATTTTCATGCCAATGGTTAATGAATGAGATGGCTCTTATTGCACCACCAAAAATTAAAAATTCAAGAAAATGAAATCAAACTTAAAACTTGAAAAAAAAAACTCAAAATCACCACCAAGCTTAGTTTTATTTCCCTATTCTATCCTACTCTATTTTGAAAAAAGAAACGTTTTTTTTTTCAAGTGTAGGAGTATTTCCAATGAAGCCATTTACGGATCAAGATCTCTGGTATGCTCACAATTGACTTTGAAAAATATACCTGAACGTTTGCAAAGATATGAGAAATCATTTGTACACTTTAATTTGGTGTTAGGAATTGTTGAAGAGTGGAAGAATGTTGTGACTTGGTCACTTTTTGAAACCAATCTTCAATGTAGTCCTCATTCCTTTGGCTCTCCTCCAAATTCTTGCACTTCATTCTAGATCTCATGTCCACAAATGGATTAGATCAAAACTCTTTCAGTACAAAATTTCATTGAAATTTATGATCTAAATGATTTTTAACATGAATTCTAACTATTCATCTAAAAATGAATGCAACTAAAAAATGAGATTGAATCTAAAAATGGATTATATATTGAAAGGTAACCCCTATGTATACTTCCCCGACAACAACGCAAAAAAAGTTGAGTAATTTAATTGTGAGTTAAATTACTTGCCAATCAATTTTCAAACCTAGGGTTTATGAACTTGTGAAGTATACTTGCACAATATATGATAGGAAACAACTTTCAATTTAAGAGTAAATTAACCTATTGAAATGATAGAAAGCATATTCATGAAAAATGTCTAAGATGAATGTACACGCACTTTCTTTTTCAAAAGTCTTAAATTCAGAAATTGGAAGTAAATATTTTAATCTATGAAATTGAAATGACAATTGACATGAAAATAAATCTATTCTAATGACATGAAATTAAATCTATCTCAATGAATGGAGAGTAAAGACTTGAAAGTAAATTTAATCTAGAAAGAAAAAAAATCATATGCTAAGAAAGCATTGAATTATTAATCTATGAAATTTGAAGGAAACCTATTCTAAAAGAAGTGAGAGATCAATTGAAATTACTAATGTGTGCTTTGTCAAATTAGAACCATTAATGAATAACTATCAAACAAATTGAAAAATAATGAATATATGAAATGAGATAAATAACGCTTAGCCTGTAAAAGAACATAAATGGAATGAATATGAAAAAATATAAACAATGCATCTAATCAAAAGACTTAGAATAAACATAAAGAAACTAAAAATAAAACATTATAATAAATCACATACTCATTAGGTGGTCATCCCAAAGTGCATGAGAGGTGGAAAGTTGAGAAAATTCTTGACCAAACACCAAAGGAAGGCACAACCATATCAAAATAAACTGTAATGGTATTCATTAGATCAATCATAAACATAGTTTCAATCCTTAACATCCAAAACTCTACATTTAAGCATGAGCATAACTCCCAAACTTTTCACACTTTTTGAGAGGAGAAGACACTCCTATTTATACAAAAACTAAGATAACTAACTCATAAATGTATGTCCACAAATCTCTCCTAGATCAACAAATATATCATGTGGTTACAACCATGTGTTGGCATCTAGCAATTAACATCTCTTCATATCTTCTCACAAATCTCTCCTCGCTTTGATAGGAGACACTTATGAAAACTTCCATGATCTTTCTCCATGAAATGTGCTTGACCAATGATCTCAAATCTTCCTCAAATCTTCGAAAGTTTGAAGATGAAATTTGAATTTGAGACTTGGAGGCCAAATATGATTGTCGTGGAATCTTCAAATGTTCCTACACACATCAAAAAACTCATCCAAATTTTATATATAAGTGAATACATGTTATTTTTATAATATTTAATCAAATTGTTTTTTGTAAGTTTGGTAGGACTACATCTTCATCATGTCCAATATATCACCTCGATCAGGGCGGGGAATTGAATCGGTGACTTCACATCAAGGAGTGCCTTAAAAGAGCACCTGATCACCATCTATCCAAGACCCCGTGGATTCTTATTTAATTAAAAATTCACTCAAAATACCAAAATAAATGTATTGGAAAATAATGTGTCTAAACCATTATTTAATTATGAAGATGGTCTTAGTGAATGATTATGGAGTTGCGAAACATGGTAGATTCTAAAGAAAAATGAAACAAAAGAGGGTTGAATGAATGAAATTTTGGGGACCCAACACCTAGGATTTCTCATCTCTTTCAAATTCAAGTTAAGTTTCATGGAATAAACATTTATTTTTGTGTGGATGATGAATGAGCCTTGATATGGGTCATGTATCCATCTTATTGGAAAGCTTTGTTTTCTCCCTCTTTGGTTTCCTCATGCACCATGTTGTAGGAATCTAATAGCCATTCATTTCGGCCAAAGGGAGTCATATCATCGTTTCCCTTTGAGTTAGGAGGAAAATCTATCAATGTAGAAGTAGAGGTTTTCGATTCACCTTTGGATTACAACCTTATATTGGGAGAAAATTGGACCTATTCCATGATTGTAGTAGTATCATTAGCTAGTAATATCATCGTGTTGGTAAAACTAAACTTTCTCGGCAAGTTTTTCCCTTCATTATACTACATATTAGCTAAATTAAATATAGAAATTAAAAATAAATAAATTATTATTATTATTATTATTAAAATTTATTTTTTATTAAAATTTAATTGTTATTATTAAATTTAAAATTGTTATTAAAATTTAATTGTTATTATTAAATTTTAATTATTAATAATTATAGTAATTAAAAAAAACAAATACAAATTAAAAACAAAAAGAAACATGCAAACCATTCATTCCCCCCTACATCATGCCTTCGCCTGCCTCATCTCCCTCCTACGTCGCGTACCTCTACCCACCTCATCTCTCTCATACGTTGTGCGCCTCATCTCCCTCTTTTGTCGTACGTCTCTTCCCACCTCACCTCCCTCCTATGGCGCTCACCTCCACCTGCCTCATCTCCTTAGGCCACAAGCATAAGGAGTCGTATTGATATGAAAATAACCATACCCAACAAACATCACATCAACAAGTCAGAAGGTATTTACTTTATTTGTGATTGTGGTGATGTATGCAAAATGTGATATACTACAACCGAAACACTTACTCGAGCTAATAGTCCTTATTTCATTGTTACCTCTACATTGTATGACATCCCCCTAAGCTTAATCACTCATTGTTTGACCTACAAAACTAACCAAATAGAGGGAGGGATTTTTCCTTATGCCTCCTCCTCACATCTAGAGTGAAAATCCGTGGAGGTTTTCCAAAAAAATCAAATTTTAAGTTAAATGCAAGTTCGAATGGCAGAGGCTTCACTGGGGTTTTTAGAAAATTTTCAAATATGAATTCTTGAGGAGGATGCATATATTTTTCGGCCTTTTTTCTCTTGTTCACAAGCCTAGAAAGGTATGCCTTCTTTGGTGCTGTAAAAATATTTCCTTTCTTGTACATTTTGCAGGTAAATTATCAAACTCTGAGGGAGGTTGTAATTTAAATTTTACCGCCATTACCCTACTGTAGGTTTTCACTACAATTTGCATCTAGCTTGGATATTATTTCAAATTCCATTGAGGTAATCTAATTTGGATTAAAATTTTGCATCAAGCTTGGAGTTTAATTTGATGGTTCTTTTTATATTTGGTTTTGCTATTTTCTTTTGTAGGAGGCTACATAACCCCACTTTCAAATACATCCAAGGATAATTTGACACCACATGCACTGTGAAGGAGCGATTAATAGACCCAAAATGGTATGTTTAAGTAATTTTCTTCCATTTTTTAAAATTTTTACTTCAATTATTATTTGGATGCTTATAAATGTCAACTACTTTCACTTCATTAAGAGATCAACAAGGTGATAAAAATTTACATTTACTGAAAGTATATATTTCACTTAAAATATTCTCTATTTTCATGCCACATATAGCATAATAAATGAGTAATTTAAGGGATACTTTGGTCCCATATAAATTCATGAATTTTTTTTTGTCCGTAAAATGCTCATGCATGTTAAACTCTTCAAAATTTTCCCCAAGGTTTGAATTAATTTTCCCTCCAATTAGTGCGAACTCTTCCCTACAATAGTATATTTCATTTGGATTCTCGTATATTTCTTATACTGTCCAAAGTAATATGATCACCATATTTTTTTCAATATTCACATGGATCTACTTAAATCCATTCCAAATTTTACTTACTTTCTCATATTTAACTATTTTTTAGCACTTGCAATAACGATCTTCTTTGTATTTCACAAACATTTTTTCAAATGTTCACAACAAGGCCACCAAATTTTTCACATCATGTAAAATTTCAATAAGTTTCGATTGTTTTCATTTTGGGTCTTAGAATATATATTCCCCATCTAATTCTTTAAACTTCAAGAGGTGGAGTTCCTATTAAATGTCTTATAATGAATAAATCTTTAATAACTACCTAGAATTCCTCTTCAATAAGAACTAGATCTATTATATTGCATTTAGGATCTGTGTCTTTCCCTTTTATATTTCAACATTATCATAAAACCTAGATTTCATCTATATAGACATCCCTACTTGTAGATACCAACTCTTCAAAGTTTCATGGAAAATCATGGGACCTTGATGTTGACATATAACTTATGGAAGGAATATTTATTTTGCAAGTGACATGCAAGACTAATTATAAGGTTTAGTCACCCTTAGTGAGCCAATGATGGGTCTTGTGGGCCAAGGAATCATCAAGAGGTAAAAACCACTTGTTTAGGCCTTAAACATGACTTCTGAGTTTTTTAATCCACATATTGGGCCTTAAACAATAACATAAGGTATTTATAAGGAATATTTTCCTCATGAGATTGATTTGGATTGATTCTAATTTATTACACACTAAGGATGGGTTTTCTCATCAAATCATTGTCCAATTGAATTATCATCACCATGAGAATTATGCACTACTCTTGTGGTCCATGCAAAAGGTCTTTGGTCAAAAAACACCTCTATAAAGATTATTTATCCCATAAGTGGAATATTCACATGAGTATGAAGCTCTAAATATTGGGGATAGGTCTCCTAATCCAATTTATGGTTATGATATGAAACCTAGGATCATAGGCCCTATACAATGCTTTTAGTTTTCATGGGAAAATGTTAGATTATCGAACATAGCATAGTACCTCTATATGAAATATTTTTCCCTCAAGTGGCACATAAGATGAATTATAAGGTTTGGTGCACCAATGGTGGGATTTTGGCCTATGGAGTCAGTCCTGGCTAGGAACAAAGGTCGTTATCCCTAAACTATACTATTAGGTTGTATAGGGCATGCACTAGTTCTCAAAAAAAGACAAAAAGTCCACAAATAATATTTTGGGTTTTAGTGTGACAATAGCTTCATTCTAATGTTAGTCACACCAGGAACAAGTATTCTAACTAAATAAGTTATTCATGTATGAAAATAAGGGCCTTATGTGATAAATTATTAGAAGTGGTTTACAATATTGATTCAGTATTTTGGTGCACCAAGTATTTTGGTTCTATTATTCTTTTTCAAGGAAATAACCCCACCTCACCCTCATATACTTATGCAAACAATCGGGGTATTGATACCATTCTAACCTTCATGAAGTTCTCTCCATTTTTCCTAGAATTTCCATATGGAAGGAACATTGAAAACCAATTGCATAGATGGTTGTAAACCCCAAAGGTTATCAATGAGATTTAATCTTAAGACCTTTGTGGACTTAGCGCAAGAGGATTTGTTATTAGAGATAGCCCTTGGATCTAAGTTTCGATTGTATGATGTAGCACATTGTTTTCTCCTTATATGTTTAAAAATATAGGGGTTAATTCCTTACTACACACAATAACTATGACATATGATGCAATTATTTTAGGAATATTAGTATTGTGAAGAATTTTTTTTGGAATTTTAGTAACAAAATGAAAAAGTGGTTAAATCATCTTAGGAAATAAGTGCTACAAAATTAGAATTTTCACTGCATCTATGTGGCAGTAAGGATTTCAATGGAGACAAGAAAATCTTGACTATTCATATCATAGTAGTAGGTGTAATACCCTAGTTTTTCCCCCTTGTTTGTATTTCCAAATTGGATCAAAGTTTGTGTGTATCGAAGTATGTGGGCATTTTTTTGTAATGGAAGTTTAAATGCTATCAGATTATGTTTATTTTTAAAGCTATCAAGTGAGTTCATTGGTTAGGATGAATAGGTTCTCATGTTCTTAAGTGTTTAAATATTACTTGAATATTTTAAACCTAAATAAATTATTTGTAAGACATTTGTACTATTATAATGTTCATGTGGTTTCATCAAGAAATTTCTCAACATCCCTTATGACACTCGCTAACAATTTCCCTCATTTTATGGAGTTTTATAGGATGTTAAACCAAACATTTATTTGTCAGATCTATCTTCATCGAGTGACAGAATTTTAGGTTGGATAGAAGAAATTGACAAAACATCTGGCACGTTGTCTAGTAAGAAAAGATCAACTAGAGGTGAAAATATTAAAAGAAAATAAATAGATGCATGGAATTTTTTCTCGCTAAAGGGGTGTCATTTTATTATGATAATGACATCATAGATAACATCAAGGTTCCTTGACGTACAAATGCCTAGTGAAACAATGAGTACCCAAAGATCTTCATGAAATAAACATTGATTTTTTTTTCAATGAAAGGATATACTGCAATGCCCCATAATCTTTACATGGTTTGGAGATATTTTCCATGGATAGCATAAAGGTATGTTATAACATATTAATAGAATTGATGGAGTATGTCGAACCCTGTTACGCCTATAATGATTGGTTACGACTAGTCCAATATACCAAAAGTATGTGAAGATATGGCATGGCTGCAAATTATATACAACTAAAAGACAATGGTAAAAATAAAGGTGCAACCATGTATATTGATGGAAGGCCAAAAGTAGCAGGGAATATTGAGGGTTTATAAATAGTATACAACCCACGACCACAAATAAGCAACCCAATTGCATATTCGAGGGGCATGAAGGACATTTTTTATTCATATGTGCCATAAACTCAATAGCTACAAGGGAATAGTGCCCCATTGATTACAATTTGAATTGAATAGATACAAAAATTTTTATTATGGGGGTGGTATGTATTCTATTTTTCCCAACTCGTAAGCAATGTATATTGTATGTTATGGTTGTCATTTACTACAATATATTGTCATGCATCTTTTAAGTTAATGAAACATTTTAATATGTCATGGTTATGATATTGTGGCAGGTTGATCAAGGTCAAAGGTCACCTCGTAGCAGGTAAACATCAATGTAATTGTAAATAAAATAATATAACTAAACAAAAAATTTATTGAAATGATCTTCATTTGACTTTGTCATCATCACTTTTTGTTGTGAATATAATTAATTAAATTATGTTCTTTGGTAGGAGTAAATGAAGTTGCTATAATTTTCAACGCTTCTTTGTATAATGAGTGGTTCATGTAGTAATATAATGATATGAAATGAAGCTTTAGTAAATTTAGAGCCTTTTATATTAGCCATGATATAACGTGAAGTTTCTATATAAATTTAAACATATGTCAATAGTGGTTTTCTTATTAATGTAATGATGATTAATTGTGCATGAATTTCTTGATATTTTTTCAGTGTCTCGTAATGAAATTTCAAGATATCATAATATTTACGAGAAAGTATTTAATTGGCTAAAATTCCCCTCTTGTGTAAAATATGGATATTTTTATTGATTCAAAATGTTCCATCAAATTCAAATATTTGAATATTTATAGTTGAGGATGGTGGAGAAAAATTACAAATTACAATTATTTTATCAATAGGATGACAAGGGGAAGGCACAAGCCTCAAAGCAATGCACAAATGCTCCTGAGGAAGTGCTTAATGTATAAGAATTTTTTTTTTCCAACAATATGATCCAAACAATAAGGAAGCTTCTCATAAAATCAAATAATAAAATGAGTTCTTTAATGGTGATTCAGCTACAGAAAAGAGATAAGAGGCCAAATTGATATCGTGATGGGCCACATTTATCACTATGGAGTAAGTAATTAATTTAACCATCCCATTTATTCATTTATTATTTTAATTATTTATGGAATTAATTGTATCATCCTTTATAAAAAAAATCTTGTAATATTCCTAATTTGCTTTCATCTAGTTGGAATATTAAATTTTGTTTTTGCTTCTTAGTTAGAAGAATAAGAGAGTAGGGAGACCCATAAATCTCCTTAGTAGGAAAAAAATTACTCCTAATGTGAATGGAGGTCATCAAAGTAGCTGGATAAAGCACCCTTCTGTGAGAATAAGGGATGAAGCATGTGGAATGGGTCAAGTTTGACCAAATCAATAATGCTAGTATGGAGGGAGTGGATAACCAATGAGAGACAACGCAATTTTGAAGGGAAAGTCTTTGCATGGAAGTAGTGGCTTTAATGAGTGGGGCCCAAGGTGAGGAATCTCACCAAGCATATAAGGAATGGAATGGTAGAAATGGAAAGCATGTTGAGTATTATTTTTTTTATGGTCTGTTATGACTTGTTGCTCTCTTAAGTTGTTTAGTGGAGACTGCAGTGATGTTTAACACAAGGGTGTTCCCGAGTGGGAATCCCACCCTCGTCCTCAAGGGACTTCAAGTGCCCAATTAGGAGAGGTGATTAAGCTGCAGTTCCACATTTTGACATCAGGCCAAGCTACAACTTTCTTCTTCAGCATAGTTTATGTTTAGAGTTGTGATGTTATGCAAGGTTGCAACAGTGGAGGGTTTGATAGGGCCATTTCTAAGCTTGTTTTCAATGGAGGAAGCATTCTTTCCATTGGGAGGAAAGCAAGGAAGGTCCTTGGGAATCGTTTCTTATTTTGGCACCAGGCCAAGCCACCACCATCCCCTAAAACAAAGTTACAGTCATTGACTGCATTATTTCAGAGATCAGTTGCAGGGGAGGATTTAGTGTATTGTTTGGAGTGTTTGTTTTCCAGTGAAGGGATCATCCTTTCATTGGGAGAGTCTATTGGAGGAGATTCCATAATTTCTACATAATTTTAGACACCTACTTCCAGTATTAAGTTTGTAGTTGCTCATTTAGCCCTAGAGCTGCACTCCGACATTTTGTATATTGTGTATTTTCGGAAACCCTTTTTGGGTTGTCTAGGAAAAGTGTGTGAGGGCCTAGATCTCTATTTCCGACACTCTTTTAGCATTGTATTATCAGATCCATTCATTTTATATTTTCCATCTGTAGTTTTATTCACTAAAACTGTGTTGTATTGGCTTTAGTATTTGTGTAGAAGCTATATTCTATGTGTTTGGGGCTTTTCTGCATTGAAGGCTTCTCTTGCCTAGCTTGAGGGACTTGATCCCCAACATATTGCACTCATTGGTTGTTGTTATACTTAATATCATGGATCTATTTTTGGCTCATGCTTGATGTATTGTGATTTAATACTATTTTCCATTATTGTGTTTAATATTGATGCTCTCCCAATTTTGGGATATCACAGTGATATTCCCAATTAGCTTTTAGCTAGTTAGAATATTAAAATTTGTTTTTTCTTCTTAGTTAGAAGAATAAAAGGGTAGGGAGACCCATAAATCTCCTTACTAGGAATAAAATAACTCCTAATTTGAATGGAGGTCATCAAAGTAGCTGGATAAAACACCCTTATGTGTGAATAGGGGATGAAGCATGTGGAATGGGTCAAGTTTGACCAAATCAACAACGCTGGTATGGAGGGAGTGGATAATCAATGAGAGACAGCGCAGTTCTGGAGGGAGAGTATTTGCATGGAAGTAGTGGCTTTAATGAGTGGGGTCCAAGGTGAGGAAACTCACCAAGAATATAAGGAAGGGAATGGCATCTATGGAAAGCATGTTGAGTATTATGTTTATGACTTTTTTCTCTCTTAAGCTATTTACCGGAGACTGTAGCCTTGTTTAGCACAAGGGTGTTCCCAAGCAGGAATCCCACCCTCATCCTTGGGGGACTTCGACTGCCCACTCAGGAGAGGTGATTAAGTTGTAGTTCCACATTCTGGCATCAAGCCAAGCTACAAATTTCTTCTTCAGGGCAATTTCTGTTCAGAGTTGTGTTGTGTTGCAGGGCTGTAGCAGTGGAGGGTTTGATATGGCCATTTCTGAGCTTGTTTTTAGTGGAGGAAGCATTCTTTCCATTTGGAGGCCATCAAGGAAGGTCCTTGGGCATAATTTCATATTTTGGCACCAAGCCAAGCCACCACCATCCCCTACAGCATATTTTCAGTCATTGACTGCGTTATTTTAGAGATCAGTTGCAGGGGAGGATTCAGTGTATTGTTTGGAGTGTTTATTTTCAAGTGAAGGGATCTGTGTTTAATTGGGAGATTCTATTGGAGGAGATTTCATATTTTCTACATCATTTCAGCCATCTCCTTCCAGTATTCAGTTTGGAGCTGCTCATTCAGCCCTAGAGCTGCACTATGGAATTTTGTATATTGTGTATTTCCGGAAAACCTTTTGGGGTTGTCTAGGAAAAGTGTGTGAGGGCCTAGATCTCTATTTCCAGCACTCTTTGAGAAATGTATTATCAGATCCAATGATTTATATTTTCCATTTGTAGTGTTATTCACTAAAACTGGGATGTATTCGCTTCAGTATTTCTGTAGCAGCTATATTCTATGTTTTGGGGATTTTCTGCATTGGAGGCTTCTATTTCCTAGCTTGAGGGACTTGATACCAAAGTTATTATAATTATTGATTGTTATTATACTTAATATCATGGATCTATGTTTGGATCATGCTTGATGTATTGTGATTTACTGCTATTTTCCATTATTGTGTTCAATATTGCTGCTCTCCCAATTTTTGGATATTACAGTGGTATCAGAGCATAATCATGGGTTAGCATGTGCATTTCATCCAATATGTCATCAGAAGAGGGAGATCCTCTCACATATAGAGATAAAAGGCACGTCAAAAGAAACTGGAGATATGACTATACGGATGATAGAGAAGACAAAGGAAAATCTCCCATATCAGGAAGAGACGAGGAGAAGGATTTTCCCAAGATTCTTCTTCAAACCATGCAAGATATTGCAAGAGATATCAAGGTGCTGAGGATGGATAAAAAAAATGAATCCCCTAAATCATTTCTACATGGATAAGGCTCCGAAATTTCACATCACTGGCATGATCAACCAGTGAAGCAGCAAGTTTCCCAATGCTCTACTATGCCTACGTTCTTAGTTGTGGGAAATGGAGGGTTTCAAGAACAAGAAACTCTTGAAGATTATTTTCTTGAGTATGTGTCTCAATCTGAGAGATTCAAATATCATTTGAGCTTCCAAGAGTTTTGTCAGATCAAGGAAAATAGGAGACCCGGACATCACAATAGAGGTGGAGGATTCATACAAAACCATGATCCTCACCGAACTATGTGTAGACTCTTCTTGCCCGCTTTTGATGGTTCATCCAAATGTACAACAAAATGTTGGGTAGAAAAGCTATACATATACTTCCAGTTGAACCAATTATAGGAGATGGGAGCCATCAAAATAGCAGCACTTCACCTTGAGGGTGAGGCACATGAATGGTGGTTTCATGGTCTTTCTACATTGGGGCATGCCAATGTGACTGCATATTCAGAGTTCATGAGGAGGTTGGTGGATAGGTTTGTTTGAAGAGACCCCAAGGCACCTTTCATTGAGCTAGCTAAGCTCAAATAGTTAGGTAATCCAGAACTTATATTTCTGAATTTCTAAAAATTTATGTTATGGTTCCTAATTTATCTACAGCTAAGGGGGTCTATAATTTTATTGATGGACTAGCATAGCCTCTACATGGGTTGGTTAAGTCAACCAAACCAACTACCCTTCAAGATGTTGTTGAAAGGGCTAGAGATCTAAAAGATGCCTTACCTAGGGAAAAGGCACCATTTCAGTAAAAGCCTACTTTTCCACCAAAGGGAAAAGATGTGAAGGCTCCACCTTCAAAGGAGAGTCAAAACAAAGTACCTCTTAGTGATGATGCCTGAAGAGACTTGAGGAGAAGGAAGCTTTGCTTCACATGCCAAGAATCATGGGCAACCGAACATAGGTGTGCAACAGGGAAGGTACACTATATAGAGGTATTTTCTGATGATGAAGATGAGGAAGAAGAGGAACCAGAAGGCGGTCACAACACTAGGATAGTAGGAGAGGATCCACCACCCTCAGGAGGTGGGAATGGAGCATTTCCTCTAATTGGAGGGGCCCTTGCATCATTGACGGGAGTACCCAAGTACTTGACCTTGAGAGTTCAAGGTTCCATTCAGGATCAGAGGGTATTAGTGTTGATTGACAGTGGGCCTACCCACAACTTTATTGATGCCCAATTAGTGCAAAGGAGGGAAATACCCACTAATGACTTTGAGAGGTTTTCATTTTTGGTCCCAGGAGCTAGAACCATGTAGTGCATGCATTATGTTCCATCATTATCTGTCACCATGGGGACATATACCTTGACTGATCACTTCTTTGTGGTTGACATACCTGACACCAATGTGATATTGGGTGTGCAATGGTTGATTACTTTGGGGAAGGTCACCACAGATTGGGAGATTTTATAGATGGAGTGGAAAGATAAAAAGAGTGGTAAGCATTAGATGATTAGGGGCATGCACACTTATCCCTCTCAAACAGCTTCCACACAGAAAACAGAGTTGGATTTGCATAGTGGAAGAAAGGACCTAACAATCCATTCAGTTATGTAGATGACATTGGCCCATGATACATTACTGTTTAGAGGCATCCACCTAGGAGACCACCAAACCATGATCTGATGAGAGATGTCTCACAACAGGTTGCACCACTCATAGATCCAGGAGGGGTGAGAAACTTGGGAGGACTCGATACAATGCAGAGTGTCTTGTGTAGGCTCAAGGAGGAGGGATATATTCTCCCAATATCAGTATTACCCACTCTCACCAAACATCTTTCACTAAGAGAAGATGTTTCAGGGATGGAGGATGGTAACATCATGGTGCAAGGAGACCACTCCATGGCTTTGGAGAATCAGAAGACACTTCCTCATAGGGAGGGATCTTCCACATATGGTAGAAGTTGGTGGCCACTCATGCATACATTGTCCAAACTTAGAAAGTTTTGAATGGGTGATAGCTTCCCATGGAAGCCTAACCTCCAAAAGCTTCAACCTTTACTTGAGCATGAGCATCTACAGGAGGAGCAGCAGAGGTAGGATATCAACATCCCAGTATATGAATTTGGCATGGGAGATGTAAAAGAATAGGGTAGCAACATGATAGGTTCTTTACATTTTAGATCAGCAGTGCTGTCATTATGGAGTATAGATCCATATTGGAGATCTGAGCTGTTGGTGGAATACTCCAAGGATTTATTTTCATGTAGGATACTTTATAGCTAGTTATCAGATGGGAGATATACAGTGAGAGATGGGGTCATCTATTATCAGACTAGGATCTTCTTGACTAGAGCCTCTAAGCTCAAGGAGAAGCTACTACATGTAGCATATGAAGATTTTCTATCCAGCCACACTGATTTCATGAGGACATATCACACTATCATGGAGGGATTCACTTTGGAAGGCTTCAAAGAGGAGATACATCAGCATATTAGAAGATGCATGGATTATTTGGAGATTGCGGAGAGACATAACTCTTTGGCAGAGTTATCACAACCACTTCCGTTCTCATTGGGAATGAGAGGAGGCCCATCTATGAGCCACTTCACCAGCTTTCTCAAGGTACATGGTAAGGATTTTGTTTCTATGCATAATGATTCACTAAATGAGTGCATGTATTCATTTTCCATTCATGTACAGCTCATTGCTCGAAGAGGGGGCACTCTTTATTTTATACTTCTTAGTCCATTTGGGGCCATAAGCAGTGATGATGATGGCCACTCCCTAGGAGATTATGGGGGGATGATATATTATTTAGGGTGTGCTCAATTGGCACCACACATCATTCACCTTCTCCAAGCATGTGAGAGGATTGGGGCAGCAAGCAAGTGGTTGGGAAACCACTCATCATATCATATTCTGAGGCAGTTAGGAGTAAAACTACACTGGTTGCACTTGAGAGACCATTATCCTTCTTTGATATTATATATGGAAGCTAGTATGACTTTGATTATGATCCCATATATTGATGGTGTTCTTATCATTTTTGTGGGCATGATTGGAGGGATGACACATGGATTGGATGTGCCCATTTGGAGTGAGATTCTCCACATTTCTTATGATTCATGCTTCAAGGAGAACATTGGGAAACACATGATTGATACATTAGACCTCTTGTTTCCTTATGGGATGAGCCATTTTGTTAACTTTATCACTTGGGAGATACATCTCATGAGCATTTGAGAGGAGAATTTCATGGATGGATTTATTGGGGGACACTTGGTTCATTAGGAGAGCTTATCAGATGGAGGTGTCACAAGGGAAGTAGGAGAATTTTTTTTGCACTCACCTTTACAGTGTCTTGAGGACAAGAAACATTTCAGAGGGGAGGACTGTAATATTCCCAATTAGCTTTCATCTAGTTGGAATATTAAAATTTGTTTTTCCTTCTTAGTTAGAAGAATATGAAGGTAGGGAACCCCATAAATCTCTTTAGTAGGAATAAAATAACTCCTAATGTGAATGGAGGTCATCAAAGTAGCTGGATAAAGCATCCTTGTGTGTGAATAGGGATGAATCATGTGGAATGGGTCAAGTTTGACCAAATCAACAAGATTGGTATGGAGGGAGTGGATAATCAATGAGAGACAATGCAGTTTTGGAGGGAGAGTATTTGCATGGAAGTAGTGGCTTTAATGAGTGGGGCCCTAGGTGAGGAAGCTCACCAAGCATATAAGGAAGGGAATGACAGCCATGGAAATCATGTTGAGTATTATTTTATTTATGGTATGTTATGACTTGTTTCTCTCTTAAGTTGTTTAGCGGAGACTACAGTGTTGTTTAGCACAAGGGTGTTCCCGAGTGGTAATCCCACCCTCATCTTCAAGGGACTTAGAGTGCCCACTCAAGAGAGGTGATTGAGTTGCAGTTCCAAATTTCAGCATCAAGCCAAGCTACAACTTTCTTCTTCAACATAATTTTTGTTTAGAGTTGTGTTGTGTTGCAGGGTTGTAGCAGTGGAGGGTTTGATAGGGCCATTTCTGAGCTTTTTTTCAGTGGAGGAAGAATTATTTCCATTGGGAGGCCAAAAAGGAAGTTACTTGGGCATAATTTCATATTTTGGCACTAGGCCAAGCCACCACCATCCCCTACAATGCAGTTTTAGTCATTGATTGTGCTATTTCAGAGATTAGTTATAGGGGAGAATTCAGTGTATTCTTTGGAGTGATTGCTTTCAAGTGAAGGGATCAACCTTTCATTGGGAGAGTCTATTGGAGGATATTCCATACTTTCTACATCATTTCAGCCACCTCCATCTAGTATTTATTTTTCACCTACTCATTCAGCCCTAGAGATGTAATCTGGCATTTTGTATATTGTGTATTTCCGGAAACCCTTTCTGGGTTATCTAGGAAAAGTGTGTGAGGGGCCAGATATCTATTTCCAACACTCTTTTAGCATTGTATTATCATATGCATTCATTCATATTTTCCATCTATAGAGTTATTCACTAAAACTACACTGTATTGGCTTCAGTATTTGTGTAGCTCATATATTCTATGTTTTGGGGCTTTTCTGCATTGGAGGATTCTCTTGCCTAGCTTGAGGGACTTGATCCCCAAGATATTGTACTCATTGGTTGTTGTTATACTTAATATAATGGATCTATGTTTGGCTTATTCTTGATGTATTGTGATTTACTTCTATTTTCCATTATTGTGTTCAATATTGTTACTCTCCCAATTTTGGGATATTACAAAGCTTTTTATTTTACAGGAGTTTTTGAGAAAGTACTCATGGTGCAATTATGGGGGGTTGACATTGATAGCAACTTCATTACTCCACCTACGAGTGATGCACCAATCACTGAGACTGGTACACTTCCAAAAAAACACACACCAGGATATGTACCCCCTGAACAACATATGCCAGAGTGTCATCCCATCACACATTTTGAAGCAAGATTTCTTAGATATTATCATGTTACTATCATGGGAACACTACCGATTCCTTTTTTGGTAGATGATAGCCATGTCCCTATGAAATTATATAAGCTTTTAGGTATTTAAGAAGTTTTTTAAATAGTAAGTACAATCTAATTGAAACTTGTGTATAGTATGTGATTATTTTAAGTTAATGATAATATAGTTTTGTAGGAAATGATGTACTCTATAGGTGCATGTATTACCTAACCTTGAAACTCTTTGGTCCCACAATTCACACAAGCTATAAATCCAAAAGTTTCAAGTTGAAGGATGAACTTATGAACAATATGGTTGGTCTATTTGGTGAGGGTACCTTCAACAAAATTGGAGTTACCTCAAAGAAAAACTTACATTTAAAATATCGGCTAAACCAATATAGGGTTAATTTTCAGAATAACACTAAGTGTGAGTGCCCTCTATTGATTCTAGATATGGAGTGGAAATCCCTCGTGGTAGATGCAAAGGAGAAGGTGCTTTGAAAATAAGGCAAGACATCGATCGAACCAAGAAGGTATGGAGCACTTTTAATATTATAATTATGATGCTTTATCATCATTTTGACATATAATTAAGTTTCAATATTTTCAATATGGGCTCCCATATACATCCAAATCCATGAAGGCTAGAATAGTTAAACATGGGAAGCATTTTCTTGGACCGGGTGGTTACTCAAAAATGGCCACAAAAATTGTAAGAATAAAAAAGATAATCTACATCCAAATTATAAATTCTTAACAATTTTAATTTAATATCATAGGAGAATAAAAATTCATTTTATCATGCTCCCACAGAGGAATACCTCAAGCTTTATTAAAAGAATGACTATCAATCCATGGTTTAACATAGGACAAGTTTGAGGTCTACACAACCTTCTGACACCCAAATTGATAGTGAGGTGAATAAAATAAATGGAGAGATTTTATAAATTAGTACTTGTGCAATCTATTGGTTATTATTTTGGGCCATAGAATAATGTGCTTGATTGTAAAAATAAGGCAAGAAACTTAGATACAAATGTCCCAAGTAATAATGAAACACATGAGCCTAGTGATGATGGAGTGCCTCTTGAAACTGATGTTTAACTTTGTACTGGAGGTATTTCATGTGTTATAAAAATTTGTAGTATGGATTATAATTATAAATATTTAAATTGAAATGGTGTATTAATTATAAAATTTCTTGTTTCTACTCCATAGCATGTACAGGATGAGGCTATACAAAAGGAAGAACATATGGCCACATCCGAAAGTACTTTGCTTCCCTCCACTATTGAAGTAGGTAAAGAATGCTCCACTACTTTTTTTATTAATAAAACACTTGTAATAATAATAATAACGATGAATATTTATTTACAATTTATTTCTTATTGTAGTTGATGCTCCACCCCCTTACAGCAGCATAGACATGTGAACAGGTCATGAGAAAGATATAAAAATCCCATAACAACTGACATGGAAGAATATGTCCTTGCTAAATTCATAAAAAAGAGAAAGATACTGAATAATAAATGACTATACTTGTTATAGAATTATAATGAAATTGTTTCATATTATGTAAACATATTTTTTATGATGAAATTTATTGAAATGAATTATTTTGTGGATCTACGAATGAATAAATGAATGAATGAATGCTTGTTATTCATTTCTTTATCTATCTTATTGCATTTCTTTCAACTATTTCCTAGTAGATAGATTGGGTACTGGGAAATTGAGAGTGATGTGAGGGGAGGGGGCGGGGGGAGGGCCATGATATTTTCCACCTTCACGTGGTTGGCCTTGTTTAGTAGAGAAAAAAAAGGATTTCGATAATATTGATAAAAAAACCCTCGATCCAACAAAGCAAAAAAAAAAGTCAATGTTGACTTCGTTGTTGCTTTGTTGAGTGGGGGGAGGTTTGCTCCAATATTAAACTACTCCAATGATTTATTCTCGAAACCGAGAGGAGATAATTTAGGTATTCATGCACTCAAGTCTTTTTAATTATTATTTATTCATGCAATTAAATTTAATATTGGTCAAATTTAATTTAAGTTTTTCTTCATTGGTATCATGAAAATGTGTAGGAAAACTAGTAACAATTCAGATGTTGAAGTGGAACAACTATTAGAAGAAAATAACTCAAAATGGTAACATCATATTTAGCTTTCAATTTTTCGTTATTGTTGTTAGGAAATTGTTTTATTACCAAATATTGAAAAGTTGTCCATTTATTCACTTTGTCATTGCACTTGCTTGAACATGTTCCCTTATTTCATATAATATATCACATAGCTAAGATTTAAATATGAAAAAAATGTGATTAAATAGGTGTAACAAAAAAAATTATATCCCCCTCAAGGGATTCTGATGCAGGGGCATTAGGCTCAAAAGTTTCTTTGTACATATGTAGACATAGGGGGTCCCATGTTCTTTGAAATTATTGTAAATATTAATATTTTCAATATTTGGTAGGAAATTGTAAATATCCTCAAGTCATTTTGAGAACATGAGAAGTTGGTGGAGATAGGAATACGAAGAATCAGTTTAGGATTAATTCAGTTATTGAGTCTAGATTCAGGAATTGGAATACTAAGAGTTGTTGAACTGTTTGTATAAATGTAACCCTAAAGAGGTTAGATAGAGAGAGAGAGAGGACAGAGAGAGGAGGAGAGAGAGTTGGAGAGGTAGAGAACCTCTTCAGCAACAAAATAGGGGAATAATGGCCACCGAATTGAATATCTGGCCTGTCATGAAATTGTAAGAATTTGTTTTGAGATTTATCACCTGTATATGTATGTATATGTATGTATGTGTATATACCTGTTTATGAAGAATTGTTTATAAATCTCGTGTGTGATTTTATGTCTTCTTGGTCAAATTATATGAGGAAACTATCTCAGCTTCACTGTGAATTTGTTGTTTAACTTTGTGTTGGAATACCTTGCGTGTTTGTGCAGTTGTTGATTTTTCTCTGTAATTATGTATAGTGTGAATCTCTGTGCATGAAGTTAAAAGCGAAAACCTGTTGAGGAATCATGGTGGTGGGATTCGAATTCCAGGTTGAGACCTTCTTGTAATGAAGAACCGGCTTAATTTGACATTTGCAGTCGTGGAACTATTTGGTTGAATATCTGAGGGGTATCTTGAGTACCGTGAAGAGAACTGATATATAAGCGAACCATCGATTCGAAAGGAATTGACGCTTTCAGGAACAAAGCATCTAGTTCAAGCGCCACGGTTACGTATGGCGGAACTCTACGTCAGAGTATAAAAGAACCCTTTTATGTATAACGGGCGGAACCTGGGTATAAAGGAGAAGAGTGGAACCGAGCGCATCGAAGGAGATGGAACCTTGCGGGAGTGCACAGTAAAAGCGGTTTCCGGGTTTCATCACACCACTTTAGGCGAGTAAGCAGTAATTCCTAGTTGGGCAGCAATTCCATAGGATTGGTGACGCGTGTCCCTGAGCGGCATAGGAAAACCACCATTTAAAGTGCGCCATCGCATGTTATAGTTCGTACCAAGACGCCGAGCGATATTGTGATGAGCCGTTGATTTGGGAAGGGGTCATCGAACGGTGATCGCACGCTGGACTTGCCCGAAGTTTAATAGAAGAGCTCGGATCATATAGACAAGATCAACGGTGTGGATTCATTGATACATAGGTGGGACCAACGGTGTAGATTCATTGTGGGAGGGACGAGCCAAGGTTTTTCGCCGTAATCCAGGAGCCTCCACAATGACGTCATTGGTCTATTGACCGTAGAGGTGGGGTCCAGAGCCAAAGGTTTGTTATAAGCCATTTACTTAAAAAGTGTGGAGTATTAATAAAAAGTGTGAAGGGTTATAACTTTAGTCCTAAAGTTCAGAGATAATATATATAAGTCGGGAGATAGAATAACGTTCGAAAGTTGTGAAAATATTTATTTGAAATTGATAAATAAATCAAAAAGAAGATTAAGAGCCAGGTGAGCCAAAACTGGACTGTGGAGGTAAACCGGGGCCAAGGGTGGCCTCGCTGTCAGATTCCTCCAAATGTAACATCCCTACATCAACTTGATTTCCATCCTTTTTTTTCCATCTAATTTATTATTTAACTCTATAAACATCTGAAAACTAAATCACCCTCATTATTCATATTTGTAATAACCAACCTTATAGCTTTTTGATTTCATCATTTGTGTAGCCTTAAGTTTCTATTAAAATTCACTATAAGATTTATTAAGTTAGAAAAAAAATGTGTGACTTGAAGTTATAGTCTGCATCTACTTTCCATGTATTTTTTGAAACAAGAAGATGATTCTCAAGTTGACAATTGATATTTCCATTTAGTTGTTTTCAATAAGAAATTAAATAAACCAACATGTGGATTAAGTGCATTTTGAGTTGGTTTGAGGTGTAAATGTAGATAAAGGTTCTATACCCCTCCCAATAAACCAAGCTATTATTCTTGGAGACTTTTCTCTCTCCTTTTGTCTCTTATTATCTGTTGTTATGTAGGTGAATATTTGTCTCGGGTATATTGCTTCACTTTAGATATAAGGTTTATATTTTTCATGAGATTGAGTTCTCATAAGTTTCTATCAAAGAAATGGTCCAACCATGCTCTTCTCTTTCTAATTACTTTGTCAATAGTGCCCCACCTAGAAATATTTGCAACAATGACAAGAAACAAAGGTTTGGTTTCTTGAGCAATGCCCCACCTTGGAGATGGGTCACACCTTCAAATTCATTGTGGGGTCATTGAGGGAACCCCCACCCCCACACAATATTTTCAAGTTCTTGCAATGTGTCTAAGGTTACCTTAAAACTTCCCTCCTACCCCACATGAAACACAACCTATCCATGGCTCACATCTTAGAATGATGCTCTAGTGTGTAGTCAATTATATACACTAGGAAAAATGCTAGCCTTATCAAGTTGATAAAACAAGTTTTCTTTGAATATATGATGCGGTAATGTAGATAACTAGAGTAGATTCCTAGATCCAGAGTATGGGGGTTTATTTAAAAACCAACCTTGATATACTGGAACCTCGACATCTCTTTATTATAGAACTACATTTGTTCCATAGATCTCAAGAATGGTGGATTTTTAGATAACCAATCCATCCACAAGCCCCATAAATACATGGTATTCATTGTGTACAACCCTAAAAAATAATTACTACCCACCATTATATAGACAACTTCCATTTATTAATGACTAAAGATGCACTATAATCGAGGAAATGTAATTTAGAAGTATATGTACCTATCAAACAAATTTAGGATTCATCTACAAATCAAAGAGTTAGACAATGTACTCTTCTTGAAATTCAAATATGGATTGTTAATATTTTTTCATCATGAATTATTTTTATTTGACAACTTGAGTATGGATCAAGCCTTCCAATGTGATTTTTCCATTAAAACAAAATCTCTTCTTGGAACCTTTTAACCCTCACCCTAATTCTCTTACCTTACACAAACTACTTTTTTCCAACCCTCACTCACTCCCATGGTGTCCATATCATAAATTGTGAAAAAAATTTGTAATCAACTACAAAATATACTATTCCCCTCCCATACCACAAAATATGCATAGTCCTCCCCTCGTTCTTATTCCCAAATATTTATCCACATCTATACCACAATTGTCACTCAAAAATATCAAACCAAATAGGAAATAACCACTCTTATGATGTATAATGGAAGCCAATGCAATCTCATTTCTGCAAACCTCGTTTAGTATCTCTAGATTCCCACCCATCCACATCCCTCACCCTATCACATCACTTGGGTTTAGTCCATCAACTCTCACATGTTGGTTGATAAACACTTAGATCTAGTTGTTATATGTTGAATTTCTTCTTATTTGTGGGTTGTATGTGTTGTAAAAACTCATGAGACCTTGAAGGTTTTTGAGAAAAGATTTTCCATATTAAGTCTTTATTAATTTGAATGGAAATAGGCCCTAGTATTTTTTTTTGTCCTTAAATTGTTAGATCATGGCATGTCATTGTTTCTACAAATATTTTATTGCATGATATTTTCTATTGTCTTCACAATCAATTTTGTGGTTGTGGCTCACTGTTGAACATTGTTAGTGTTATATATGCTGGCATCTCAAGCCATAAACCTTGCTTCAGTGGTTCCAAAAATCTCGAACAACATTTTGGGGCTAGGTGAAAGTATTGGGTGTCTTTGACATCAAAGCACCGTCTTTTCCAAAATAATTTAGTTGGATGAAAGTTCTTATTGTCAAAATTTTGCTAAAACATGAGTTGCTTCTAATACTCCTGACATATTTCATGCAATGTAATGCCTGTCGTTTATAGATGAATCACTTTCAAAAAAATTGAGATGAATTTTTTCTTTTCCAATTATTGCAATTATTAGTTTTTTGATCAAGTGACATTTAGCTCTCTGAAACATTGTAATACATTAGTAATACTTGTTTGTTCCTGTATTTGCTCGTCACTGATTGGTTTCCACACTTTGCATCATTTTTTTTGTTTACCATTTTTTTTATAGACAACCTTCGTAACCTACCTGGTCTTAGGACCTTCCATTTAAGTTGATTTAAACAAAATTTAGAGTGAAATTTAATTTAAGTATGTTGTATATTTAAGAATTTATGGCTTTTAAAATACTTCGTATAAAAAAAATTCTAATCGGTTGAATAAGGAAAGAGGCTATTTCAATTATTCATAATGGCTGGAAGAAATCGTCCTCCGGCACACCCCGTTAAGGGTAGTCCGTGGGCTATGCTTACATTGCGAGAGGGCCCTTATGGTAAGGCTAGAGGGCCTTTGCCACCTCGGCGCCCTGCCCTTATTATGAGATTCATGATGGCACCTATGGAAGAGGACTAGGCCTCCACACCCTGCATTTCTAGAGGAGAAAACCTTGACTCAACTTCGAGAGATTCGGGGACTTCTTGTTGAGAACCAACGACTTGTAGTTGAAACCCAGAAATCATGTTCTTGTACAAAATCCTTAAACCTAGTCTATTAGGAATTTTAAACATGATGATGTTGCTTCGTGAACACAACGACGCTCATATTTTGGTTTTCATACATCTACTCGGAAAATGGATGTTCCCAATACCAAAGTGTGCAAATGAAATTTACAGTTGTTTTCCATATGATTATTCAAGCTACACAGATGACTGTGTATATAAAATCTAGCTAGATTATTTTTTTTGCGTGAGCTCATTTTTGTCGATTTATTTGAGAAATGTTCTAGATGTATTCATCTGTTATAGGTTGGCCTTATAATTCGGAAAGTTGGAGAAATTATTAAATATCATTAATATCAATTAGGTGCAAAAATTCAAGTAGCTAGAGATACAAATTTTGATTGAACTTCTCTGACTGGGCAACTGGGAATCTTAGATAAAATCAATAGGACCGAGTAGTTGATCAATGATTTTATTGCAAATTTATTTATCATTATGTACTTTGATGTTCAAACTTGACAAATTTAAAATTACACTTGTATGTCTTCCAACTAAAATTTACGTTTTATTTGATTCCTTGTCGACAGTAAGCTAGTCTCTTTGTCACTGTTTGGATGTCATCCAGGAAAATATAGGTGCCTCAGCTACAGTTGTTTCACAATGTTTCAATGGTGTGCAACCTGGAGCAGAACACATGAAAATAAAATATCCAAACAGCAAGATTGGTTTTTCATGTTTATATTTATTAGTGGATATGTAATATGATGCATTTTTATTTGGTAGATATTTATAATAATTAATTCTTACATTAACACTCACTTTATCTATGGAAAGTTTGGTTGATCATTGGTACAAGGGGTAGAATCTGAAAAAGTAGGATAAGGGCTCAAATCCAGGTTATTGGGATTGAATTATTGATGTTAATTTTTTTATTTTTTCAATTATGTCATTGTTTTCTGAGTCATCATCTTTCTGTTTCAATTAATACCACTAATACCACTACATCTTCCTGAGGGAGAAAACACAATAGAAAGGATAATGTAGATGACTAACACCAAGAAGCAAATTGAAGTAGCCCAAGAACTAGTCAATGAAGTTGTTAATAATGAAGTGTGGTAATAAAATTGGTTATTTCCTCATGAAAAGCGTAGCATATTGGCTTATTAAGAACACATGAACAATTCAAATTCTCTTTTGTGTGTATGTAGTCTAAATATTAGGTGGTGGTTTAAAAGAGGGAAAAATCTTAGAGCTATTCCTATCATTTTCCATCGGTTCATATGGTGCAACAGAAACCGAAAATTATTTGAGGGGAGACCATGCTCACCAGAAAGGATGGTTCATCATATTTATATATATTGGGAGAGACATAAGCCTAAACAAAAACAACCTTTGGATTTATCCAGGAGATTAAGACCCCATGAAGTCCATTTCCCAGCTAGATACTTTGATGGGGCTGCACAAAATACAAATTGTGGTTGTGGTGTATGGCTTATGCTCTCTCCAACTTGCCATTATAAATTCTACTGGAATGAAGTGACTGGTACAAATATGAGGGCAGAATGTATGGCTTTATGGGGTCTTCTACGGGTGGCATCACATCTATATGTGGAAAGGTTATGGGGTTTCCGGGATTCTAAAACCCTCATTGATCATTTGAATAACAAGTCCAATCTAAATCCTGGTTTGGTTACACATTGGATTGAGTGTATTCATGTACTAAAGAATAATTTCAACCTCATTTCTTTTTGTCATGTTTACAGGGACAAAAATGAGGAAGCTGACCGATTATCAAAAAGAGGTTTGGAGGGCACTTTTGGCTATATGAATTATGAACTTACTAACTCTCATGGTCCTAGCACTAAGGGTTCGATCAATTTAGCATAATGTGCTGGCCTACCATGACTCTTGTTCTACTGGTTTTGTTTTTTGTCTTTCTCTCCCTCGGGTTGGATGGTCGTATGTCGCCTAATAGTGGTATTTAAATTTATGTATGTCTTTCGACTTAAATATGATCTATGTTAGACAAGACTATATAAGTCCGAGATTTTAACTTCTTGGGTTTTGTTTTATTATATGTTGGAGAAGTATGTTTTTTCTATTCTTAAATTGACTTGTATGAGGCCTGCCCTACAAGTTTGGTTTCTTTTTGCTGGAAAAATATGTTTTCCATTTTCTAATGAATAGTATGAGGCTTGCCCTCCTATATTTGTCCTCGAACTGACGATGCTTCTAATGGACATTTTTCCATTTAGATTTTGCTTTGGTACATAATATAAACCGGTTGTATTTTCATGCTGAAAAAAAATTATTCTATTGCTTGATTTGAATGTGATTTGTATGTTTTAAGTTAAGCACTTTAAAAAAAAAAATTAATTGTTTTCATGCATATATATTTTAGTTGTGCATAATTTGCAGTATGTCCACTACTAAGTTACCTGCCCTACTATTTCCAATTCCCCATAACTATATTATAGACTAATATGATCTTTGTTACATGCAAAATACATTTCCTGTGTGTTGTCTTCATTGATGTCTAATCCTTGTTAACGAATAGGTAGGTGAGGATGACTTGCGTTTCTGGGATTATTGTATGACTCAGCCATTGCCTCGGCAACTCTACAAATTAATGTGTATTCTTTATTTTTTGGGTTTATATCACTCATTGACTCTTTTCAATGCTTCTATAACAATATAGAATGAGATTCCTTGTATCTATCAATTCCATGTTTGATCATTTATTGTTAGATACATTGAAAACTTTTCATTTGAATACATACATGGAGATATCTACTATAGGGATTTCATTCATCTCCTTGAGATATTATACATTAATAATTACATGGTTTAACATGTTGTATCACTTACTATCTGGATAGGGAGGTTTTACACCTTTTATTAGTCGTCATAATGCACTTGTTTTTCGGACTGCAGTGTAGTCAAACTTATGATATATTGGTACTAACATGCACCAACAAGGTGTTATTTACCTCAAGTTCACTTTGGAAACCAATATTTATGAATTTTCTTGTAGCCTTGTAGATATGCCTCAACGAGTTTGCAAATAAAAACGGTTAAAATGTTCATAGCTCCATTTATCAAGGTCAATTGATTTGTTTTTTTAATTGTATTGGAGCTTATATATGATAGAGTTGTAGTCTTACCTATGTGATTTGATTTATGATTTATCATTGTTACCTCTAAATTATGATGTCTCGTGGGTTTGAATTCAGGTTCGTGTCACGTCAATAGAATTAAACCATATCCCAGACTATAGTCCTCGTGCATAACTTCCATTCTACACTAAAAGGAAAAGAACCTCAAGCGGATGTTTTTGAGGAAACCCTTATAAAAATAGTCGAGATATTCGTTTGTAGCAGAGGTCACTAGAGGAGGTTGGCAGGTGGATTTTTTTGCGGATGTTTTTTTGTGGTGCGTTTATAATCATAACACACACTGGTGCGCTTAATATATATGTGACACATCGGTGCATAGTAGAGGCTAAAGAACCTTTGCAGAGTTATTTTTAAGTACTACAAAAAAATTGGTGCACTTCATACATACGACACCATCCTTGTGCATTTCATTAATTGAGAGCATCACACAGGGCTTTATTTTAAAAAAAATCACCATTTTGGTGCTATACAATAATGACGATGGCCCGGTGTGGTTTAGGTATCGTGATGCACTAGCATATGGTTTTTTATTCAAAAGAAGCATGATGTGCTCTGTGTTAGCCATCAGTAAATTTTGCCACAACAAATGATGGCTAAATATGTTCTTAAGCCTTCAAGAAGCAATATTCATAGAAAACTGCTAGTTCTTGAAGCCTTCTTGGTTTCTTTTATCTTATAAATCATCTTCACTGCTATCTCCGCAAAATATTTTTCAAAGAGAGCCTGTTGATTCTTGAAAAGAACTGTTTCATAGACTTTAGCCCATTTCACCCCTTCTCACTGTGTCATTTTCCCTCTAAAAATAGTATTTTTACCCCTTCAAAGGTCTCATTTTATCCTCCTTTACCTATCAAATCCCTCAAAATCCCTTTTTTAAACCATAGGAATTCCTTTTTTTGGTTTAAAAATGCTCTCTCTAACGTATCAAAACCCACCATTTTGGCCTAAAAACGCCCCTTTAACATATAGGACCTTAAGCGCCTTTCGGCTTAAGTCCTCCACCCCCATTTCTTCACATGACCTAGGCCCGTGACCGAGCACTCAGCCCTTGGCCCTTCTTCTATTTAGCCCCTGGTCTTCTTAGTCCTACATGAGACCACGCTCTGCACCCGTCTCCTAAGTCCCTTTCCCTTTATTATTTCCCACAAAACCCCTTTTTCCTTTATGTTTCTCCTCCCAACTGATATGCCCCCGGAAGATCTCAACCATCGATCTATGAGATCAGACGGTCATCGCAGTTTCCCGTTTCCACTTCCCCATTGTATTTTCTTCTACCGATGTGTTTTCGTCGATAGACCATCGTTAAATCGCATTTCTCTTGTTCCAAAGTCCCGTCTCCCATTTATTTTTTTTGCCGATGATCGTTTCTCCGAATAAATCTCCTTCGTTGATCTCGCTTTTGATCTAATGGTCCTCGCTCCATCGGCACATCGCACTTCCCAAATTCCTCATTCCCCAACCCTTTTCACCGCGGATATGTGCTCCTCCAATTAAATCTTGGACGTTGATCCTCCAACGATCCAACGACCATCAGGGCTCCTCTCTGTTCTCCCCCTCCATCCACTATGGTCCCCCCAAAATAAATCTTGATCATTGATCTCCTTGATCTAACGGTCTGTGCTTCTTCGCATCGCCATCCTTCCTCTTGATCACCCTCTACCGAATCCTCTCTCCGAAAATATCTCGACCATCAATCTCCCTAGATCCAACGGTCTGAACCCTTTCCGGGCCTTCCACCTTCTTTCGGCCTCCGCGTTCTTGTGTTTCCCCCAAAATATATCCTAGCCATTGATTGCAACGATCCAACGGCCAATGGGGCTCCTCCCGCTAACTCCGCCCAATCAACCATTTTGCTAAATGACAAAGCTGCTGACATATGCTATTAGTCCCACCTTCAACTTTCCTCCCCCAACCAATCGTTGTGCGCCCCCTGTACTCCAATTTTCCCCGCCACCGCGCATGTCCTCCCTTCGCGCTTATCCTCCACCATCAATCTGGCTCCTCTAGACCTGACAATCCCAAAACATTTTCGCACGCAATTTTCTCCCGAGGTTTAACCACCCATTTTAACGCGAAAAAAGTGGTTTTGGGGTGGATGTGTGTCGGCACCTGAGCCGTATCGCATTCATTTAGCCCATTACCACTTACCGCCCATGCCCTATGCGAAAACCATCCCCGGTTTTCCAAAACCGCCTGTTATCACTCAGGTTTTCCTTAAAGTTGTGGAAAAGGAAAGTATACCCGAGGTAACCACAAACCAACCTTCAGATGCAGAATCTAGCCAATCTGCATCCAGAGAGGGCTCTCTCTTTATGATTTATCTTTGTTCTTAGAAGGTTTTAGGCTAGTTATAAGTCCAAGAATTTGTTTGAAAATGGTGGAATCCGCAAACTAGGGGGCAAGGTTGAAGATTTTCAGTCCATTGAGCTATGGAGTCAAAGGATGGCTTTACTGGATTTCTATTCTACACACAAGATGGCTTTGCAGGGCAAGATAGCCAGACAGAGAACAATCCTTAAAATTTAAAGTGGATGGGATGATTTTGAAGGGATGAAAGGCAGCTAAGAATCTTTCACCATGTTCAAAAAAAAGAAATGAAATGACTACAAACAAAGAGAAATGAAGAATTATTTATTATAGTAATCAAGAATGTTTAAATTAGCAAAGCAAGAGCATTTAAGAATTCGTGCTTATAACCAATTTAGAGGAAAGCATTAAGAATAATCACATCTGAAATCAGAGTACAATTAAGTAAATTCTGATTCAATCCTTTATGTTAACTATTCAGAAATGGACACAATGATATTATAAACTGATATAAAACTTAAGACATAGGATAGAAAGACTTATTGAACTGCAGTCCGACACATGAATCCTGCAAAAAGTCCTGAGCTTCAAATTGTCATCCAGTAAGCCACAAATAAATTTCTCCAAAACGCTTTTTATTCCAAAAACCTCAATGTCACAGCAAAGTAATATAATCCACCCCAAATGCTTCCAAGAGTGGAGTATTTATACAAATTCTAAACTAAAATATCTTGAAACAAATATCAAAATTGGTTCACAAATCTCTCCAACTATTTTACATAAATAGAACTTAAGTAAAGGACACTCAAACTAATGCATATATTTGGCACTATTTTTTATGGATAGGTGATGAAAAAGAGGAGAATTCGAATTTGATCCAACTCTTAGTTGATGATGAGGCATCCAAGTCACTAACTGCTTCCTTTCTTTGTGCAATTCTGCTCCAACAATTCTGCAAATT